>JAYMSZ010001341.1:0-14649 GCA_036897665.1 Pelargonium citronellum | reverse complement strand
CCGATCTAACGTAGCGTGACGACGTGTCAACAAATGCTGACGTGACACATGAAAATAATTTACATCAGGTTGAGTAAGTTTAATTAAAATTAATAATTTACAAAGACTAAAAAAAAACTCTAATTAGGGAGTACACCCAAAAAACGTGATCAGGAAGAAAAAATCACCCTTCAAAATAAGCTATAATTATCTCCAATTTTCTTAAAAAGAATTTTAGAGGAAATTACAGAAGGACTCCCTACTATTAACACCTCACCACTTGGTACTCCTATTTTTTTTTTTACAACTTTAGGACCCATGTCATTTCTATGAGTCCATTCGTCAGTTATTTGTAACGGAAAACACCGTTAACTGTATCATGTGCACGACCCGTGATTGTTTTTTTGTTGTTGTAAATAACAGAAATGCCCTAATTAGTCTTTGGGGGAATTATAGAAGAATCCCCTAGCTTTGAAACCTCCAACACTAGGCACCCATGAAATTTTCTTATGGTTGAACGTTTGAAGATTTTGGTATGTTCTTCAACAATTTTATGCTAGAAACAACACAAATCCGCCGAAAACTATAAAATTTGCCGAAAAATTCTATGTAGTTTTTCAAATTTAATTTGGGTTGACTCGTTGATTCATTCAATTAATATATGAATGTAAACATATCAATATTTAAGATTCATCAAACACATCACCAAAATTTCATATTCAATTCATCAAAACTCATATTCACCAAAAATTTAGATCTGGCCACATCGAGGTTAGATCTTGAAGATGAGATGAATTAAAGTCATTGTCTTTTGTCGGTTGTTGGCAACGAGAAAAAGATATGAGTTTGTGAGAGAGATATGATGAGCATGACTAAAATGAGATGGAGTTGAAGGAGAAGAAGATGGTGAAGATGAGTTTGTGAGATGCTGATATTTCCGTCTTTTATTACACTAACGAATGGAACAACTAACAAATGGAATCATGGAAAGGACAAAAGGTCCTAAAGTTGCAAAAAAAAAAAGGATAGGGGTACCAAGTGTTGGAGGTGTCAACGTCATAGAGTCATTCTATAATTTCCCCAAAATCATATGCAGAAATGAAAATAAAGAAAATAGAGGGTCAAAAAAGAAAAAAAGAAAAATGGAAGGGGTCCGCATCTCTTGGTCTGACCCGATCGACTCACTGAGTCTGAGCATCCTACAATCTCTCCTCAGCTGATTGCAATCCGGAAAGTATTTTTAGGGTTTGAGCTCTCTGCGATTTTCGATTCCATTTCTCTCCGTCATTGTAAGAATGGTGAGAGGATTGCTTAAGAAGCTCGCCGATCGCTCCCTCTCCGTCGCCGGAAAATGGCAGCAACAGCAGCTTCGCCGCCTTAACATCCACGAGTATCAGGTCCTTTCTTATTCTTCTCCTCCTCCTTCCGTAGTTGTTCATATTTATCTGTTTGGCTGCTGAGAAAAAAATGGAGTGGAATTTCAGTTTCACTCACGAATCACGACTGCTCGTTCTATGCGTGATCTGTAGAGTTTTTTTTTCCAAAGAATTTGATATAATTTTCATTCTGACTCTCCGACAACCTTTTTCACTCCCGATTGAAAAGATAAAAAATCACGATTAACTTCAATCATTATGTTATTGTAATGTGAGCGTGATCTCTCATTTTTTTCCCCATTTTCTTCGTTTTGTTGGATCGTGTAAATGGTTAAAACATGGACTTGTTTGGATATGATTATTGATGGATTATGGTTATGTCAAATCAGGGGGCTGAATTGATGAGTAAGTATGGAGTTAATGTTCCAAAAGGAGTGGCTGTTTCTTCCCCCGAAGAAGTAAGGAAGGCTATTCAGGATGCATTTCCAAATCAGAGTGAGGTAATTGCGGGAGTTCATGCTATGTCCGTAGCTATAATTTTAGTTTCAAACATAAATGTTTCTCTAGGTTTTATTCAAACAATTTGTGAAGAAGTGAAAAACTAGAATGGTAGTAAGCTAATTATTTCTAAGCCATCATACTAAATGTTTTCGTATTTCCAAAAACCAAAATGGAACATGAAAGTTCAACAGCAGAAATATTGTCCCATTTTCTAACTTAACAAATTACAAGATCAATTGATTAAAATTGAGGATGATGTTCTGGTCTGATGCAGGTGGTGGTCAAAAGTCAAATTCTAGCTGGCGGGAGAGGACTGGGAACATTCAAAAGTGGGCTTAAGGGTGGAGTACACATTGTCAAGAAGGACCAAGTTGAAGAATTAGCTGGTACTGAAAACTGTCATATATCTTTACATAAGTGGCTGTTGATTTTTGTTGTTTCTGTTTGTTTTTCCCCAATAAGCAACAATTACAAGCTACTATTAGATCATAGATTTGTTTCCTGTTCCTTTCCAGTGAGATAAGCTTGAGAATTTTAATGTAAGTAAGATAATGCCTGAAATATCAACTAGAATGTGAGGCTTGATTTATAAATTTCAAATTGTTTCACACCGAGATTTTTTATTTTTATTTTTTGGAAACTTGCATTGGTTGTAATTTTTAGAACACTTGTTGCTTGGCTGACATTGTTAAGTTTTTTTGTTTATATTTTCTGAAAATGATCATTTTTTCACAAGTTGCTCTTTTTGATCTTATACTCACAATACTTACAGGGAAGATGCTTGGACAGATACTTGTTACCAAACAAACTGGTCCCCAAGGAAAAGTTGTTAGCAAGGTTTGGCTTTGGCTCTTCTTTTAATGTATGATTTATATGAACTGCAATCTAATAGATTATGCTTATATATATCATTTTGATGAGTATTGAAAATTGTGAACATTACTTCAATCATCATTTTCATGATTTTGCTGCATTTGTATTGACGACTATTTGGAAGTATCTGTTTTGGTGTTTTTCTTTTGTTGTATATTGCAATAGATTTTGCGAATGCATGCTGCTATTGCATGGATACAAACTTATTGATGGATAGGGATGTTTGTGTTAACTCCCTTAAGAGCCTTTTGTTTTCACGGACTAGGGTGTAATTATTGATCTTAGTGATATATACAAATTGTTTCCCAGACCTTTGGCCTTTGCTCATACATAATCTGCTGAAGTTTTGCCTGGTGAGTTATTGGAGTGGCTTGCCATGGTGGTACAATTATGTTTATAGTAATACTGACTTACAAGCATGCATATAAACTAAAAACGCTGGTGTCAAATTTCATAGTAACTTTTTTTTTTCTTCATATAATAGTTGATGTTAATGATATTTACAAATTGTTTCACTGCCCTTCTGTTTCTGACCATGGATAATCTGGCTGGTTTTCACTAATAGCTTGTGATTTTAGCATATTTGTGTTTAGAGTACTAATGACTAACAAGCATTCAGGTATACTTGGAATGTAATGATCCGGTTTCTCTTCATTTTTTTTTGTCTTGAACTATTTATTCTGTTCATTTGTTTGATGCCTACCAGTAAAGTCTCAATTTCTCCTTTAAAAGGTATTATGCATATGTCGGCTTAGTGTTGATTTGGTTTCTTGTCCTGAAACAGGTTTACTTGTGCGAAAAAATGTCCCTTGTCAATGAGATGTACTTTGCCATCACTTTGGATCGCAATACTGCTGGCCCAGTACGTTTCCACCTGAATGCATAAAGTTGTGCAATTGCTGTGAATGATTAGGGCTCTCTATCTTTTTTCTATATCATTTTCTGATTAAAAGATACTTACATGCATATGCTGTTTTTCAGCTTATAATTGCTTGTAGTAAAGGAGGAACCAGCATTGAAGACCTTGCTGAGAAATATCCTGACATGATTATAAAGGTTGCTATCTGTTTTCTTCTGATGATTTAGATTGTGCCTCCTGCAATCTTCTCTTCTTTGTCACTTGCTAATATCATTGTGTAACGGATGCACTGATTTTGTTTTCTATAGGTACCTATTGATGTCTTCCAAGGAATTACTGATGAAGATGCTGCAAAGGTTGTAGATGGTTTGGCTCCCAAGGGGACTGATAAAAAAGATGCAATGGAACAAGTGAAGAAATTGTATAAACTTTTTTGTGAGACTGACTGCACCCTACTAGAAGTGAGCATATACTATTACATTCCACAAATGCAATTGATAGATTTTTTTTAATGATATATGTGCTATTTTTTTCATTGGGTATCTGGATCCGAATCCTCAATTTTTGTGTGCAGATTAATCCCATGGCAGAGACTTCTGATAATCAGTTGGTTGCTGCTGATGCTAAGTTGAACTTTGATGATAACGCTGCTTTTCGTCAGAAGGAGATATTTGCGTACCGCGATCCATCACAGGAGGATCCTCGAGAGGTGTCTACTTGTCTGTATTCTTTATCAGTCTTTCATGTATACAATGGTTGTGTTAAGAATTAATTATTTAGGGAAATAGAATACCATTGAGCAAAGAAGACTATTTATTCATATTTTATTTTGTGCATGCATCAGTTTATCTTCCCCCTCAATCTTCAACTCATAGACATAAAATCGATTGCTCTTTTGCCTTTTGTTATTTAACAGGTCGCTGCTGCCAAAGCAGATTTGAATTATATTGGCTTGGATGGGGAAATTGGTTGCATGGTAAATGGAGCAGGATTAGCAATGGCTACCATGGATATTATTAAATTGCATGGAGGAACCCCTGCCAACTTTTTGGATGTTGGTGGCAATGCTTCTGAAAACCAGGTCTCTGCTTCAACTTTTATTATTTTTTTTGTTGTTGACTCTTTCTGCATATAGCCGTAGCTAAACCCTATGATCAAAATTGTACTTTGGCTTCTTAGTGGCGTTTGTGCTTCATTCTTATGTGCATGTTTTTACCTCATTTAGTGGCTGTGTCCTATTAAAAAAAGAAGAAAACGGGATTCTGGACAAAACTATCATTTGTCCTCTAAAAGAGCTCTCGTGTTTGTCCTCTAATTCTGAAATTATTTGAAGCAGGTGGTTGAGGCTTTTAAAATATTGACCTCTGATGAGAAGGTAAAAGCAATTTTGGTGAACATATTTGGAGGAATCATGAAATGTGATGTAATTGCAAGTGGAATTGTCAATGCTGCCAAGCAGGTGAGAGACCTATGGTTCAATTGTTAAAGCTAATAGTAATAATATACTCCTCGATCTGTTGGCACCTTGTTCTCTTCTTGGCATGCCACTATCCCAGCTATTACAAATTTTCGAAACTTATGTGTGAGTTTGTTTTCAAGGTTGCACTGAAAGTCCCAGTAGTGGTTCGTCTGGAAGGCACCAATGTTGACCAAGGAAAGAGAATTCTGAAGGTTAATGAAAACTAACTTGATCACAAATTTAACTTTGTAGATGTTGAATCTAACGTCATATGACCATCCACTTATTAATAAGAAGAATAAAAAATCTGATTGTCGACTGTAATATGATTGTACAGGAAAGTGGTATGGCGCTGATAACAGCCGAAGATTTGGATGATGCTGCAGAGAAAGCAGTTAAAGCATTGTCAAGTTGAGCTCACTATACGATTTTATCTTCTTTTTTTCCTGTTAACCCATGGGATCTTATTTTGTTGTTACAAGGTTTAATTGTTGCCAAACTTTTGTAATAAGGATGGCACATTTTCAGTCAACAAAAAATGAAGTTGATTTTTCAATTTTTTTTATCTTACATTTTGTTCTCTTTTGATTGATCAATAATCCATCTCCACAAAATCATGATACTGTCTGCAAATATTACATTTTTGTATGCAGTTTCATGTATCTATTATTGCTTTCAAGGGATGGCTTGGTTTGGGATTTTATAATCTGAGGCAAAGTTTATTTTAGGGCCTTTTTGGCTTGTGATTTTGGTCTTAACTACTGTCGATTTTAATGCTCTATTCATATGTTAATTTCTTAGAACGTTGTTATTCAGTCCCATAAAAGCGGTCCAATGACTCTCAATGTATTCACATTGAAGGTCCTCTATTTATTGAGACTAATGGATCCTCAGTAAACACAGACACTCTATTATGACTAGATCATCTATGATTACGCTCTCCCACAACCACATATAAGATAAATATTGAGTATTAAATATACGAGTGCCTGTAATAGATTCAAAAGATACTAACTTTATGTAAGAATAATATTGATATTTCACATAACTTTCTAGTTTTTAGAAGATAAAAAACACTCATCTTGAAACAAAAATTTAAGATAAACATAACACTTAATTTTGGGATCAAAGGACTATTTAAGCTAAATATAGCACAAAGAGAAAAAAAAACACTGATTGATGTTACAACACAAAACAGTTGCTATATAACAACACAACAATGGAATGAGAAACATGAGAAGAAGCAGATCACTCCTACTTCTATATATGGATATCTACACTTTTATTCTACTCTAGACTACTTTATTTATTTATTTTTTGTATTTTTTTATCAGTTGGGCAAACACAACAAGAGGTAACTCTCCTCTATAAACGCAAATAATCCACTCCTTGAGACCTCAAAAGGAATCCAAAACGCTTAAAGTGGTTGGCTCAGCTTGCTTTGGTGCTCTAGACTACCTTATTGCCTACTTAGATAGATGTTTTCAAGGAGTGTGCAATCTTAGTGGAAATACAGTATGCAGTTGATTGGATAGTAATCATAGGATTAACCCCAACAGCACTTGGCAAAACACTTGCATCACACACATACAACCCTTTTGCTTCCCAACTCTCCCCATTCTCATCCACTGCTCCTTCCTCCTCTCTACAACCCATCCTACAACTTCCCATCTGATGTGCTGAACAATACATGGTCCACACCTCCTCTCTTGATCCCATCCCTCCACATACTGTCACTGTCCTCAAGAACTTCTCTAGCTCCTCCTCTTCAATTCCCTCACATTTTATCCTCTGCCCATCACTCCTGTATGTGCCCACTTCAACAGCTCCTGCCTCCACCATGATTCTAAGAGCCCTCCTCAATCCCATTTTCAGATCTTCTTTATCGGATTTATCGAACCTGTATTTGATCTCCCCCTCCTTGTTCACTACTCCTGAACCCGCGTCTCTCACCAACGCGAACAAATGTGCAGTTCTTGCGTATTTCGCCATCCTCTCCTTCATGTCCTGTCCCGACACCCATGGGAACATCGAGGCGAAAGAGGCAGGCCCCATTGCAGGGGTTTCTATGATTACCCGACAATTGGACTTGTCTGTGAGCATCTTGTGGACTGAAGTGATGAGCCCTCCCTCGTATATTTTGCCTTTGAATTGTGATAAATGTTCCGGGAAGTACCCCCACACGAGGTTACTAGGGTGGAGATGGAGGTTTCTGCCAATGTGCGGGTTCTTGAGCCCGCTAGACTTCAGTAGAGGAGGCGTCAAGAGAGACCCACAAGCTGAAACTGTCACCTTGGCCTCGATTTGTAGCTTCATTGTGATGTTCTTGTTCGTAGCTGTGGCGATCAATCCCAAGCACTTCTTTGGTTTATTTCCTTCTGTGTCGTTGTTAGCTAATATCAAGTTTTCAGCTTTGCACCCGCTGAGGACGACTGCACCAGAGTCCACAGCATCAACCAGCCAAGTTGAGTCTGTGCCTTTCTTGTCTCCTCTTATACAACCATAACAGCAAGAACCACAGTAATGATTGGCTGAGGAGTTTCTAGGGACTGGATCAACCATGAGACCCAAATTCTCACACCCTTTTCGTAAAACCTGATTCTGGAACCCTTCCTCCGAACAACCTTCTGTAACCCCAATTCTCTCACACACTAAATCCATGGCAGATTGATACTCAGAGCTCCCAAAAAGTGGAAGCTTATGGTCCAAAGACCACTCCATGAGAACAGAATGTGGTGTTTTAATGGATGCACACCAATTTATGGCTGATCCTCCACCCACAGTTGAGCCAGCCAAGATCATAAACTTCCCATCCAGAGTTCCTACGAGCCCGCCTGATTCGTATAATTGACTCATGGAAGGGCCTTCCAGGGCTGAGTAATCTTCAGCCACAAAGTAGTTTCCTTTCTCAATCACAACAACTTTCTGGCCTGACTTTGCAAGAACTGCAGCAGCAACACCTCCACCACAACCAGAACCAACAACAACAGCATCACATTTGATTTTGCAATGGTTGGTTTCTGGAACTTGAGTGACTTGAAGGCCTTTCTCAGTGAGGGACTGGACAAGAGTGAAGTCATTTTCATAGGTAAGCTCCACAATCCCTTTCTCAAGAGGCCTCTCTTCTTTACCACAAGGTCTAGTGAACTCTTCCTTGTGGTACCCAATTGCTTCCCAATATGGGTTCTGTGAGTTTTCATCAGTCTACAACAAACAAATGGATAAATATGCTCAAAAACACCATTTTAGGAATTAGAAAAGAGAAAAAAGAATGACCTAGATTCCCAGCCAATAAATTAGGTCCAATAAATGAATTTATGAGCACGAAGCACCTGCGTGATTCATTTCGTTTGTGTTTTGGCTGAGATTTTGGGCACTCGTTAGAAAAAAATTTACTTATTTATAAGTGGAAGAAGCATGACCCTAGAGAAGAAGAGGAAGAAGCAGAAGAGCTTGAGCAACACAAACACCACTCTTAAGGGAATCAAATTCTTCTCCTTGGACCATTTTTTGAGAATCTCCTCTCTCCTCTCCAATGGAATTTCACAGAACCTGTGAATGAATGGCCATTTCCAATCAAGGCAAGAGAAGCCACAGAGCAACAATGTCCCCAACCTGAATGACAGAATCCTCAGAACCAACCCCACCAAGAACACAGCTCTGGGTTGAGCTCTCTCCACCACAAGCTCAGCCACCTGTCACCCATTTTCCCCAAAACACCCCAAAAACAGAGAAAAGTTTCAGCCTTTAATGGTTAGTGAAGAAGAAGAAGAAAAAAATTGAAACTTGACCTCATCAGGAAATGGAGGCTGAGACCCAGAAGCTGTGTAGAAGAAATGGAGATGTGGGTTTTGTTTGGAGACAAAATCTAGAGGAAGAGAAGGTATGAGAGTGTCACAAATAGCAGCAAGTGATTGAATCTGAGCTGAGGAGAAGCCATGGGAGTAACAGAGCTTTTTTTTGGTTCCACCTCTCAACAATGGGTGTGGAAGATGAGCATTGTTAATGTTATTCATTTTCAGATTCTACCAGCAAAAACAGAGTCCAATGATGAACAATGATCTGATGAATCAATAATCATGTGATTTTGTGAGCACTATAGAGAGAGACGGTGAGGAGATAAGGCCCAAGTGGTTATGTGTCTTTTTGTGCTCAAAATGAAAATCAACAAAAACTAGTAACTCACATCTACACAAACTAACGTACACATTTTGTGTTCTCAAGAAAAAAAAAAACGTACACATTTTGTTATTTTTATTTTATTAGTTGTTTGCAACCTTTTTGCCATTATCTTTGATATTTTTTTTATAGTTGTTTAAAAATACAACTGATTTTCTTTTAAATTAAACAATTGTAAAATTCCAAAATTTTCATAAATTTGACTGAGATCTGAAACTAAAATAAAGTAGGCCGAAAATGGAGGAGTTTTGAATAGGTTTAACATAGCAATAATTTATTATATTATTGTTTTTTTAAGAGAATTATATTATTGTTATATACAACGTTAACAATTTTTGGCCTAAGAAATAGTCAATCAAATCATAAATTTCAGCCAGCTATTTGGTCGTTTCTTTTACGTTTTACGGTGACTCAGTTGATTCATTTATTTATTCACCAAGTTTTTAAAGTCAAATAATAGTAACATTATGACTTGAACTTGTTACATCTATCTGGTCCACTGTAGGATCTTCCCAATTTGAATGAGCTGTTTGTTGTGTAGACTGATATTTCATATACGATAAAACAAACACACTTATTTTAAGACGGCAAGAAATCAATTGCATACTTTATCAATAATTAGAAGTGTTGTCTATTTATGAAAAAAGACACTAACTATACTAATAAATGATAAGAAAACAGAACTCTTCATTTATTGAAGCACTCTTTCAAATCAAGACCGATCACCAAAGCCTTAAGTTTTTGATGGATATGAAAGCAACCACTCCAAATTCGTTCAAATGAGTGCTGGAATTGATAGGTATATGATTATGAGGTGTGCTTTAGAGAAAGTTCTTCTAATGTGGTGGCAAATGTTTTTTCTAGGAGAGTAAGGGAAGAAACACTTATGAGTATCATGATCTCTTTGTCACTTAAATGAAATTAGAAACTATCAAGGATCCTAAGTCTAAATACGTACACTCAGAAAAATGGAAAATTGTTTAGGATTCTCATATTAAATTAGAGAAGAAAATGTTAAAATACTTTCGCAATAGTGCTATCGGAGGACACTTTGGGGCGCAAGCATCTAGAAAAAAAAAAGTTGTCTTCGTTTGTATGTTGAAAAGGTTTAAAGAAAGATGCTAGACAATGCTTTACAGATTGTGAAGATTATCAAAGGAATAAATTTGACAATTCAGCCTATCCAACATTGGTTCTCCTTATATATTGAAATGGTCGTATAGCTTAGCAACACCCACTGTTAGATTTGGAGTGCCGCTCTGGAGCCTACGGTGATCTCTGCTCACTCTGGAGCATGTCTTGATTTTGAACCCTACCCCGAGGTTCGAAACATACAAAGGCTCATAAAACCCTCCATATGGTCTCAAATGGCTTTAGCAACGCCCACTGTTGGATTTGAGGTGTCACCCCAGAGTCTACAGTGATCTGCTAACTCGGGAATATGTCTTAATTTTGGACCCATCCCGGAGTACGAAAAGTTGTATCTTTGAAGGCTCAAAACACCATCCAAATGATGTCGGAATACTTTGAGACCAGTCAAATCGGATTCGGGATGGTGTCACAAACGAATCCATGGTGTCCGGTCATATTGCCTTGAGGAGACTTCACGGGGTCATTTAGAGGTAAAAAATAAGGAATGTATGAGCTATTTTGGATGAAATAAAAAGCTTCTGGGTAAAAATAGCAATTTAGTATAATTAGTTTGGTTGTGTAGGATATGTAGCGTTTGGTTGGTTGAGAGTGTGGGAAGAGACCATGAGTTATATATTAAAGGCAAAAGAGGCAAAAGACTCAATTTGGCCTCCGAATTTTGGTGTTTTGACCCAGTTTAGTCTTTGAACTTTTGTCAACCAAAATTAGTTCATAAACTTTCATGTTTTGACCCAATTAAGTCCCTGAACTTTCAATTGACTCGAAATGGTCCCTAAACTTTCAAATATTGACCCAATTTGGTCTTTGTCCTTAAAGCTGATATAAAAATTTCAGGGACCAAATTGAGTCAATATTTGAAAGATTTGGAAGCATTTTTGACAAAATATCATAATTATGTGTTTGTACATGAAAAAGCATCTTGTCAATGACGAGATTATACGCGTACTCGAAGACCATCAAAATCAGCAATGACTACGAGCCTGAGAATCGAGATTCGGGCACTCCAAGACA
Source organism: Pelargonium citronellum (assembly GCA_036897665.1). NCBI lineage: Eukaryota > Viridiplantae > Streptophyta > Magnoliopsida > Geraniales > Geraniaceae > Pelargonium > Pelargonium citronellum. The sequence continues at coordinate 3,260 of JAYMSZ010001341.1, read as the reverse complement.
AGCCCTAAGTAAAATGAAAAATATAATTGGGCCTCCAAAAAAAGCCTAATAAGATCGCCATGTCGAAAAGTTATATTTAAGAGGAAGTACACTTAAAACGAAAAGTGAGTTCAGACCACAAATGAGCCCAAAGAGTTCAAAATGACCCAAATTAAAAGTGCACACATAACTGATACACTCTTTTGTTATCTAAAAATAAATAAATAAATAAAATAAAAAAACTGATACACTCAGTCATTGCCTTCGTGCCACGTGGCGGTTGCACCATATAAAAAAGAATGTGACCACACCTGATTTAACCAAAATAGATAAACAATTGTTAGTGGCAACCATGAGGATTTGAAACCCAACCCTTGCACCTAAAGAAAGACCCAGGTTCATTCCAACTCGAACATGAATGAATCATTTTTTTTTAAATAGAAATCAAATTTAATTCATTTTATAGTTTTTATAAGATTTTGTTATTATTTTAGTTTTTATAATTTCATTTATTTATATAAATAATTTTCTTTACATATTAATCTTAACCTGATTTTTGGTTCAATTTTTTACATCGTCATTCCCATTCAATTCTCAAATTATTAGAATGAAGAAAAAGAAATGAAAATAGTATCAAAATAGATCAAATATTTTGGGTGTATGAAACTGAAATTATTATGTAAACGTACTTTTAGTGTCCTAGTTTTCATTGCCTAAACATTTAGGTGGTAATTATTAATCACTTAATATAATGGTATCGATGTTTTAGAGTTCTAATACATATAAATTGGGTTACCGTTATATAATGGTATCGATGTTTTGGATAAGGAAAAAAAGTATAAGTATTGTATCCGCTCACTTGGGGATGGATACCATTATATACCAATATTTATAAATCTTCTGTTTCGAACTTGAAGACATTTTTTTATTACAAAAGAGACGTAATTTTAAAATTACATTCCAATTCAAAATTAATATCTATGTTTTATTAAAAAAATATTTGCCAATGAGTTTATGTTTTTCTATATTGAAAATTAATTATCAATAATATTTGTGATATTTTTTTTAATTAAAATCACTTGAGTTTGTTTGTCTATATAAATTTAGGGTTTTACGAGTAAAAACTCAATCGTAACTAAGTTATTTTTAAATTTTATAAAAACAAAAAAATTGACACTCATTTTAAACGGAGAGTATTATTATTTAGTAATCACTTACAACCAACCATAGTATCATCCATAATTTACTGGTCTAACATTAGCTTTACTTTTGAATGATCATTGACAGCTCGACGCGTTGTATATGATAATTTGGCAGTGAGTCAAGGTGTCTGTCTATACAGTGTGTGTAACGGCACGTGGTTGTTCACTTATGGCACAAACAATGTTTGGTTCTCCTATAAAATGCATAGCGTTTCAGCAAATGAGGTATCAAGTAACTGAGCTTCTCCTTTCTCTTTTCTTCATTGTTTCACTTTCCTCTTTTTGCCGATTGAATTTACTCAGATCTCATCCAAGTTGCGCTTCGCAGATCTCTAATACATCTAGGTACGTCGATTTTAGCTTCACAGAATGATTTTAAATTTAATTAAATGGAAAATCTTTATTTTGTGTTCTCTTTTTGCTTAATTTTTCCTTGTTAGAACTCCAAAACATCATTTTATATGTTATCCATCATTTACATCCTTACACAACATTTTTCATCTATTAAGCTATACAACTGGGGTAGCTCTCATATTTTAACACAAAATTTTCACCACATCTCATATCGTCGGTAAGGAGGCTTGAACTCGAGACCTAAAAAAAATCCAAATCGCTTAAGCAGGTTGTCCCAACAAATCTTGATCTGTATTTTCAAATTTTAATTATCTAAAATTTAAGAATCACGCAACATCATTTTTGGTGTGATTCAAATAAAAAATTGTTTGATATAATTGAGCGATTTGACATAGTTGTCTTACCGTTGAACGTATATCTAATCTCGTTTTTTTCATTTTTTTTATAATAAATGTTATATAATTAAAATCCAACCGTATTTGAAAATATAAATATAATATTTAAATTTAATAAAGATGGTATCTGTTTTTTCGGTTCATGCAATGACACGTGAAAGTGGCGTTACAAAAAAAAAATATATATTTAACTTTTTTCTTTTTCTTAATCTTTGTGCCGAGTAATTTTGTCGTCTTTTTTACTTTATTTTGAATTGATTCGATTTTACTTTTATTTAAACATTTCCATATTTCTAATAAATTTAAGTATAATAAATTGAAGTCTATCCCAAAATTTGAAAGTAATTAGAAAATAAAAATTTATATCCTTAATTGTTGCTTCATTTTAATTATTTCCTTTGATTAAATGAAAACCCTAGGTAGGACATCAACTTGTGTACCATCATCCATGTATGATTCTTTTTCTTTCTTTTCACATTGACACCCAGACCCAGCTATGATGTTTGAGAGTGTATTTTTCATTTATAAACATAAAAGTCGCAACAAATAAGACATACACACACGAGTACAACCATACACACTCACACCAATTATACCAGCGCTCTTGAGTTCTTTCGAACTCAAGCATAGACCACGAGCTTCATACCGCTTGGCCAAACAAACATTAGAATGAGTTTTCCTTTCGGAACAACATTTTTCTTATATAATTATATAGATCTACGGTCAATTACTACACCAACACATCTAATCTTTCAGGATCAAGTAATTGTGATTGAGAGAAAGGGATCTTCACAAGACTTGGTATGTTATAATTGATAATAATTTGATGTATCAAAATTTGCTCAAAAATATATAACAATAATAAATATTCTCATTCCTAGTTTCCAACTCTAACTTGTATTTCCTAATCAAAGAGTAACTTACAGAACTGTTACACTATATGCACCAAAACACAATAATGAAGCCATTGTTGTTTTGTTTTTGAATTTGCAGACAGAAAACATGGACTCCAACACCAACACCATCACCATCAAGCAACAACAAGAAGAAGCAGAAAGCAGCAGCCTTCCCAACCCTCAGAATCAGAATCAGAACCGTCCTATTAGTATCTTCCTATGTGACAACCATTTCCAAGAATCAATCAATGTGAGTCCCTACTCTACTGTCTATGGCGTGAAGCAGACGATCCAGGCCATGATCGGCGTCCCGCCGGATCAGCAGATTCTGTTCCGCCACCCGGAGTACCCTCCCCTTCAGGACCACCTCACCCTCCACCTCGCCAAGGTCACCAACCTCTCCATTTTGTGGCTCCTCAGCCCCGCCCTGACGA
>JAYMSZ010001340.1:0-14649 GCA_036897665.1 Pelargonium citronellum | reverse complement strand
ATCGAGGGGAGACATAAAATCACCATATACACCTTAGAAAAGAAGTCATTAAACAAATTAATGACAATGAACAATAAAATTATAGTTTAAATCACTCCACGTGACAATATTTACAATAAGTTAAAGTTAAATTATAGCTACGTGACAATATTGAATAAGTTAAAGCTAAACTATAGCTAATTTAATAACATTAGTGATATTTACTTTAAATTTGGTGGACTGGTTTTTGTTGTTTGAAGTTGTATAGATTTTGAATCTTAAATTTTCCAAACATATTTAAATTAAATTGTACACTATTAATTAAAAATAGTCGGAAGGTTGGGATTGGTGCTTGCCTTGGTGGAGGGTCATGTGTGAGTTGTTGGCGCAGAGAGAGACAGAGTGGGTCAATGTGAGAGGTAGGAGCCCAATTTGTCCTCTAACTTCAGCAATTATTTTTGGGGTCCATTTTAAATATGAGTTTTTCTAATATATGCGACTCTTACACATTTTAAGGTACTTATTTTGTATCATGATTAGTTATAATTACTATTAATTACATTTTTTACTTTTTAATAAACCATATTTTTTATATTACCAATTTTACCATTATTCTGTTTTTAATCTACACTTAACTTTTTTACCATTAGTATTTTAAAATCAATAAAAGTATAGAAAAAAATTAAAAAATGTAATATTGTTTTTAGTATTTTTGACAATTTTGGGTTCGGTTATGTTTCGATTCAACTTCCGTTTCATCCGTTGTTCTCTTTAAAATAAAATCTTCGGTATGAGTCCTATATTGGGCTTCGTCAGACTTCTCGTAATTGGTATAACAAATTTACTCAATCCTTAATTGCGGTCGGTTTTCATCAATCTATCTCTGATCACTCATTATTCATATATTTTCGCAAGATCAATGTTTCATTGTCGTACTTATATATGTTGATGATATTATTATCTCAGAAAATGATCACACTAAAATCTCTTGGCTCAAGAACTATTTAAATGACAAGTTTCGAATCAAAGACCTTGGCAAGCTCAAATATTTTTTGGGGCTCGAAATTGCTCGCTCATCAATCGGAATTGTCTTGAGTCAGCGAAAATATGTCATTGATATTCTAGTTGAATGCGGTCTAACAGGATGCAAACCATCTTCCTCACCCATGGAACAACACCTCAAACTCGATTTGGATTTAGGACCAGCTTGCAATGATCCGAGCCAATATCGATGACTAGTTGGACGATTACTTTACCTAACGATTACACGCCCATACATTAGTTATGCAGTACACATATTGAGTCAATTTATGCACATGCCACGTCAAGCTCATATAGATGCTGCTATTTGTGTTATTCATTATCTCAAACGAGCTCCTTGTCAGGGCATTTTCTTTTCTTCCACTAGTTTTCTTTCACTGCGTGGTTACTGTGATGCAGATAGGGCAAGATGCTATTTTACTCGTCGTCAAGTACTAACTATGTCATATTCCTTGGATCCTCACCCATTTCATGGCGCTCCAAGAAACAATCAGTTGTGTCTCGCTCGACGGCCGAAGCTGAATATCGTGCCATGGCAACGACTTCAAGTGAGATAGTTTGGCTTGTACGTCTCTTACATGATCTGGGTGTTTCTCAATCCACACCAGTTTCATTATTTTGTGACAATCAAGCTACACTTCATATTGCAGCTAATCCTGTATTTCATGAACGTACCAAGCACATCGAGATTGACTGCCATTTTGTACGCGAGCAATTCCAATCCAAACTTTTGCTTCCACGTCCGATATCCTCTCAACACCAATTGGCCGACATTTTCACCAAACCTCTTGGGAGCACTCGTTTTCATACATTGCTTGTCAAGTTGGGCATTTCTAATTTACATGCTCCAACTTGAGGGGGAGTAAAGAAGAAATATATGATTTGATTCCTTAGAATCAATCAAGAGTCAACTTCATTTTGTAAATAAGGAATCTCTAAACTATAGCCTTATATCATGATATCTTAACTCTTATCATGGTCCTAATTTTTCTCTCTATAGTTGTATATATATTTGTATATCATGTAATGAAAGATATAACACAACACAATATAATTCAAACTTTTCCACTTCTTTTTTTCTTTACTCTCTGACACCGTACATCCTCTCTCTTCGCCGATCGCCGCTACTCCGGCCGATTCCGATCCGCTGCTCTCGCCACCTCCCTATCGTCCTGTTGTTCAAAACCCTAACGCCTCCGACAACTCCTACATCGAGCCTCCCTCCTACGCCGATGTGATTTTCAGCCCTTTTGATGGAGATAATGCCAGTGATTCCAACGGCGGGATCGAAAGCCCCGGTCAAATTACGGAAACTTCCATGAGTTTCTCGAGATCGGTCTCTTCTTCTAGCTCTGATTATATTAGGATTACGGTTTCGAATCCACAAAAAGAGCAAGAGTCTGCGAATTCTCTAGTGCCTGGTGGGAACACCTATGTGACCTATCTGATTACGACGAGAACGAACATGCCTGAGTTCCGTGGATCAGAGTTCAGTGTGCGAAGACGGTTTAGAGATGTGGTGACATTGTCAGATCGGTTGGCTGAGGCATACAGAGGATTCTTCATCCCACCAAGGCCGGACAAGAATGTGGTGGAGAGCCAGGTGATGCAGAAGCAAGAATTTGTGGAGCAGAGGAGAGTAGCATTGGAGAAGTATTTGATGAGATTGGCTGCTCACCCCGTGATTAAGAAGAGCGATGAGCTGAGGGTCTTTTTGCAGGTTCAGGGGAAGCTTCCATTGCCAACGACCACTGATGTGGCATCAAGGATGCTTGATGGAGCCGTTAAGCTTCCGAAACAGTTGTTTGGGGAAAGCACAGTCATGCCAAATGAGGTTGTCCAGCCAGCAAAAGGAGGAAGGGATTTATTGAGGTTGTTCAAGGAGTTGAGACAATCCGTAGCGAATGATTGGGGTGGTTCTAGACCACCTGTGGTTGAAGAAGATAAGGAGTTTATGGAAAAGAAAGAGAAGATTCAAGATCTCGAACAGCAGCTCAGCAATGCTTCTCAACAAGTAAACATGCCTAAATTATTGTTGCTCATTTTTTTGATTTCACATATTGTTTTTGAAAGCATATTCAATTGCATGGCATGTGCTTATTGCGAGTAATATATTAACCGTATTGTTGATAAAATCAAGTTATTTTGTCCTATGAAACTCTATTTGTGCAAGCTCCTGCCTATGGTCATAAATTAACGATTTGGGTTGTTCTCTGCATTGTCCTTTCATCATCAAAGCGTGCCTCAGAGTAATTATTGGGTTCTTTTTTCGTGGTATGGATATGTTCAGGCTGAATCCCTTGTCAAAGCTCAGCAAGACATGGGAGAAACGATGGGAGAGTTAGGTTTAGCATTTATTAAGCTGACGAAGTTTGAGACCGAGGAGGCCATGTTCAATGCTCAAAGAGCACGGGCTGCGGATATGAAGGGTTTGGCAACTGCTGCAGTCAAAGCAAGCAGATTCTATCGGGAATTAAATGCACAGACTGTCAAGCATATGGTAACGTGCAAACTTGATTTTTGGTTAAATCTTAAACTTTCCAAAGATGTTGGCATATAAAGTAATTGCTTGTAAACAACTTAAATTAGGTTTTAATATTAGTGGTCGGTTGCCAATTGTATAAGTTGCTATCTATTTTTGGCATTTTCCCCAATCTAAGCCACTTGTCAATTTTACGAAACCAAGTTTCTGAAAAAGAAATTACTCTCTATATTTTTTTAAATGGTTCCTTACCTTATATGTAGGACACACTTCATGAATATCTCGGGATGATGTTAGCTGTCCACAGTGCATTCTCGGATCGGACAAGCGCTTTATTAACAGTGCAGACTCTTCTATCAGAGTTATCTACCTTGCAGTCAAGAGCTGAGAAACTTGAAGCTGCATCTTCAAAAATATTTGGTGCTGACAGGTCAAGAATTCGAAAGATTGAGGAATTGAAAGAAACAATAAGAGCTACGGAGGATGCTAAGAATGTCTCAATTAGAGAGTATGAGCGGATCAAGGTATGCTTTTTATATAAAATCCTCCATACATTTGATGCCGGGGCTAATCAATGTTTATACGTCTGACTTGTTACTATGCTCATAAATGTACATGCTTCTAAATGTTCATATGCCTGTAATGTTTGCTAGGCACACTTTTTGTACTTCATTGTTGTGTTGTTTGGTGATGATTATTTTTTCCCCTGGAATCAAATAATTTATTGCAACTACTTGATTCAACTTATATGTCTTCACTATCCTGGTTAGGATGTAGAAATCATTCCTTTCAGGTATACATAGGAGTATATGACCAACTCTGTTGTTGAACAATAGTCATAGTGTGCTTTTCCCACTGCTTCAACCCATACGCATCTGCCTTACTCTTTCGTGGCTGTGGTGCTTTAATCTGATTGTTTATCCCACACGTTCTAGTTGTTGATTATTTTTACACTAGTCAAGCATCATGAGCAACATAAACTCAACCTTAATTAATTTATTTATGGTTTCCATCTAAACGCATTAATGTTTTGCTGACTTCTTATTTTCTTTTTACTTCTTATTTCATTTTTGTTTTCTGCATTTTAGGTTGTAGTTAGTTATATTTTACCATTTTTTGGACTTCATTTATGACTGCCTTGTTTTCTTGGTCATAAAATATAGCTGCAGTTGCCATTCCCAACCAAAGAATTACAATCTAGTCATTCATAAAATGTTAATGGTTGAAGCACACGTGCATGATGGATAGATAAATGAATGTAATGCCAGGATTATAGCTACCCGCTCCATCCTATAATGTGTCCACTTTCTCTAAAGAAATTGTCACAAAAACAAGTGACCACTTTCCTTTTGGGGTTAGTTAGTTATGCATGAAATATCAACAAAACCGATTGAGTTTGTTACATCTATGAGAGCATATACATGGGAAGTCCAATCCTAACTTACTTATCATTAAGTTTTACAAAAATGAGAAAGTGGACTCTCATTTTTGGACGGAGGGAGTATCTCATTTACACAGAACTATGTAATGTATGTATTAGTGGTTTTTTCAACACTGCCACCTTTTTGGACGTGCTAAATGCATTCCCAAGTTCAGGGTTAAAAATGGCTAATCTGTGGCGAATATCGATTATTGGATATGTCTTCCTGTGCAGTGAATTTTGTTGGTTGGATAAATGACGTGACACTAAAAATTTTCTAATGCATGATTTCTTTTGCTTCTTTCAACCCTTGCTTGCTTATCTTCATCATTGATTTAGTATGGCTAAATGATGCTATTAATGCAGGAAAATAACAGGAGTGAACTAGAAAGGCTCGACAGAGAAAGGCAAGCGGATTTGTTGAACATGTTGAAGGGGTTTGTTGTTAATCAGGTATTCATATATCCCCCAGAACTCCCTTATCTCTTTCCTGGTCTGGATGGTGTATGAGCTGTCTTGCACACATAAGTTGTTCTTTGGACCATAATTTGCTTTCCTTTTATTGGAGGGTACTTCTTTCTTTAAAAACTGTATGCTTGAATATTTCTGACTCTGCTCTATCAGCTGTCAAGTACCGCTTTGATTAAAACAAGCCTCTTTTAAGTTATGTTCACATTATAATCATTTCATTGGGGAATGATTAGATTAATGTGTTAGCATATGTAGTCAGGCTTTGACCTTAGGGTCTGTGGTGCGGTGCATATGAAGCTCTACCTTTTCAGTTAGATATGTTTGTGCCTCTCATAGGATACACCAAATTTTTGACGATTTACCTTTTCAATTGTGCTGAGGAGTGAAATGTCATAATCACTATAATTATGCCGGTATTATCAAAATTTGATTGCAACTTTTGTTGACATTTCTATCCTTATGCCAAGTGAGAGATCTTCAAATTTAGCTTTCTATTTGGGTTTTGAATTACCTGGAAATACCTTGAGCTACAGCTGGTAATTAGGACCCGAAATCTTCGCCACATTTTTGCGGGTTCAGATCACTTAAAATAAACCTGCCATGAGACCAATTGCATGCTGGGTCAGGCAAAGCCCCACTCACCCACACATTTTCTATGCAAACCTGCACTTCGTGTGGGCTGGGTTAGGTATTTTCAACACGGATAAGAAAAACCATCCCGAAACGCAAATTGCCAGCTCTACTTTCAGCTCTAGGATACCATTGCCCCATGATGACTTGAACCCGAGACGCAACGATGCCTAAGTGGTGTTTTTTACCATTTGGCCCGATCTAAATTAGTAGCTTTTCAACTAAAAGGCGAATCCAGTGTACGCAAAAGCGTTACATGTTGATTTGCAAAGTCTACAATGTCCAATGTATACCTTCTGTTCTTGGCTTTCCCAAAACTAAACTATTGTTATTATTTGAAGACAATGCGGCTATTTCCATCAGGAAAAAGCACTTACTAGTGTGTTGGCATTGCCATTTTCTCATAAGCAATTGATTTAAATCTTCTTTATCATTTATTATTCTTGTCACACATTTCATTACATCCCGACCTTCATGTTTGAGGTTGTTGCTTGATTTCATCAGGTGGGATATGCGGAGAAGATCGCAAACGTCTGGGCAAAGGTTGCAGACGAGACCAGTGGGTATGCAAAAGAGAGCAGTTGAATTAATGCGCTGTAAATTCAAATCACTAGTTTTCATTTTCTCTGTCCTCTTCATATTTTTATTTGGTTAGGAGATGGCGTTTTATTCATGATAGTAATTACTAATAATTTCGGGGAAAAGAAATTAAATTTTACTTGATTGCCTTACAAATTTTCATTTATTGGGTTGTAATAGTTAGGTTTGTCACACATGACGTGTTCATGCTTGAGACTTTGAGCTTGTAAATTGCTTGTTTCTCTGTTTGGTTGGAGATTTTTTAATCCAAGCTTCTGATATTAGATAAGAAGAGATTGAGCACTAATGGGTTCACATAGATAATGCCAAGTCAATTCGAACTGAAAAGACCTAACCCGACCTGGAGACTGGAGTAGGTGTGGAGTAAGATTTTTGAATTCTAACATTATTTAACTCATTCTCTATTCTCTATTGTTTCAATGCTGATTTCAATGCGATTTGAAAAAGATTTGGTATTTTATGTTACTCAAACCCGTCAAAACCCGGTTGTATGCTTGTATGTTGAGCGTTTGTAGATTTAGATCCAAATTACCAACTCTGCTTCTAACAAAAGATCGATAAGATTGCATTGGATCTATTCATGAGCCACAAATGGCTACGAACAAGTGTTAGAGTTCTTATCTATTCATGTGCGACAAATGGCTATGAACAAGTGTTAAGAGCTCTTTGGGAGTTCATGATGGACCGAGCCTCCTAAACGAACTAGGTTGTATGAGCAAAACTACAAAACTCGAGCAAAATTACAGGGACAAGTTCTAAAGCAAGTGCAATCCTCAACTCTTCGAGGTTGTTAAGCATTCTTTAATAAGATTTCACAGTCCAAAATCGAGATTGCTAGATGATCATATACTTTGGAACGCCAGTTGCATTTTCTAAATCTCTAAATCTCTTTCGGTTAAGGACTCGTTGCTAGATGATCATATACTTTGAATGCAGTTGCATTTTCTAAATCTCCTTCAGTTAAGGACTCATTGCTAGATGATCATATACTTTGAAAGCAGCTGCATTTTCTAAATCTCCAACCCAAGCTCTGTAATATTATTCAAATGTTTTTGGAGACCATGAATGGCAACAGCTCACTTTATACATAGGGGAAATTACACGTACCTACTCTATACTTTACACATTTTGCACCTGGATACCCTCTCATTACACGTACCTACCCTAAACTTTCCAGAGTCATATTTTAGGCTTGAAAGTTGGGATTTTGCTACTTAAAATCACCGGGTTTGGCTTCTTATTTGGTTGAAATTACACATGTGAATAAAGATTTTGTTAGGGTTTTGATTTAGGTTGAGTTTTTATTTCTAGATTGCTCTAAAAAGTAAAAATTGAACTCTGAAAAGTTCACGGTAGCCACACGTAACAAAAAATAGTTTATGGTATCCAGGATTAAAAGGAGTATAATTCAGGGTAGGTACGTGTAATTATCCCTAGAAACAATATGCTTATGTCATAGAATTACATGCTATTGAACAGATTGTTAAAAAAAATGGAAGCATTACCTATTAGGCAACAAATTTACTATAAGAACAGACTGAACTGAACCAACAAAATGTTTGACAACAATGTGCATCAACCTTCCAAAAAAGCTACAACAACCAAATTACAACATCATATGATAATCTCATCATACAACTGTTTCTGAGTTTTGAACACAAGAATGCATTACAATGACAGGAGGGGAATAAACAACTTACATAAGCAATAATCATACAAAATCGTATCTCTATCCGGGAAAGTAATGGAATCAATGTCTTTTACTTTTATTCTTGGTGATTTTCGGTTTGTTGGGTTCACCAGGTGGTTTCCAGATGATGTCGTCAAGATTGCCACAGAAGTTCTTGTAGAACTGCACCAAAGAAATGCACTGATATTAATCATAGAAACCCATAAAAAATTTCCGAAAGAAACGAGTTTGTGATCTTGGGAGTTCTTAGTTAACAGACCTTTAGGTATTCACCATCATCTCCGCTTGCTTGCTGAATGTCTACCATGATAAATGTCGGAGTAACTTCAAAGATCTACAATAATTAACAAAAAAGGGAATGCGGGAAGTGATCAAACTTTGGTCGGGGTTGTCAGAAACCTAAGTGCAAGTCAGGAATGGAACTTACTTCCAAAATGACCGAGAAATGAGAAGCCTTGTTGGTTGATAGACCTTCCACTCTCATCTGTGAAGTATCACAAAGTTTTACTTGCTAGATTGGATCTTTCTCTAGTCTAATCAATACATAATAAACAACCAAAATGAAAAGGATAAAAATTGACCATAGCAAAAGAAGCAAGTATGCTTTATCAAACACCAACTGGTCTAACCTTGAAATTGCGAATATGAGTTTTGAAACCCATTGATTGTGCAACAACTTCCATGCTCGATAGAACAACCTTTGCTGGCTTCTGGGAAACAAAGCGGGTTTGATGCTTTGATGAGTCCTGTCGAAGGAACACTATTAGAATATTTTGAAAGCATGTTCTGAATTATCTATGGATATACATACACACATGAATGCACACAACACACATGTGGCAAAGACAGTAGGAAATGAGATCTAAGACGACATGAGATTGCAGGTGACATTCTAAAATGTTCAAAATGAAGTCCCATTACAAAGAGTTGCATGTTAGAAAACTTAATAAAATAAATAATTAAAAAGAGCGTCTTGTGAGCTTCATTTATGACATAAAGTAGTCAAAAACTCAGAAATATGATGTTCCAATTTGATGGCTAGAAGTAAGCGAATAAAATTGACTAGAGCACTATAATGAATTAATAACCCATACCTGGCCACGGTTGAAGAGTGATGCAAGGTTTAAGCCTTGGGAGAGAATTATCAAGTCAAATGCATTTAGATTCAAAGGGCCTGCGTTCTCATTCTCAGGTTCATCATTAGCCTCTTGTTCCTACAGCCAAACCATGCAATTCTAAATATCATGAAATGAATTTAAATAATGACAGAAATGCATTCAAACCAAAGCATCCAACACCAAGACATATATTTTTGTTTATCGAAAAGCTGACCTTAACCTTCACTTTTCTTATTAACATTACAGTAAACAGAGAGACAGAGAGTATCTTTGATTTTTCATCGGCTCATCGTTAAAAAAGCAGTTCTCTCCATCAAAGGAGGTTTACAGCCCAACAGGTTTGGAGATTATATACATGTGAATAATTAAGCACAAGTATATCTTAAAGCAAGAATGAGAGTATGAGCCAAAGAAAATGAATTAGAAAAGAGATATCTAACAGACTATATATAGTAATATCAAGTATCTATGCAAGTACTCTAACATCGTAAAGGCGTGAGTGTATACAATCGTTCCCAGAACAGACATCTAGCTCAGTAGGCAGGCGTATAACTGTGAGGGGACAAGAATGATTAGTCCCTCTCCCATTATTTAGTGATAAAGCCTTATCTCACCAAACCATAAAGTATGAACTAAAAACACCATGAGTTTAAATAAATATTGATAATAGACATAAAGCCTTACCGACCTCAGGATCACCAAAAGCAGCATTTACATCATCTAGGTTAACATCTTCATATTCAACAAGTTTGACAGGTACGTAATTCTTCTTAAACCACTCGTCACTCCTTATTTGATCAATGGTAATACGCTGAACAGAGAGAATGAGAGTAAGTATCTTCTCAGAAACAACCAGAAAAACAGTAACTAGTTCAAAGCAATTAAATCAATTGAAATAGGTAAATATTTTACAAACATAAGAAGGAACGCTACACCAAAGAGTGCAGAAAGATATGCCTAGTTTCAAATGTGAAATCAAGTTCATACATGTCCATGGTGTCGAACAGTCAGGGTCAAAATGCACAAAAGATATCAGTATACATTCTCAAGATGGTTGATTTTAAGTTGTATCAATTATTGTAGTAAGGAGTATCTATTATTCTAATTCATCGAAAATACATTAAGGAAATGCTGCGACTACATTTACTTTAGTATACTGGTTTAGAGACTATTTTGAACATGCTATTGAATTAAATTATTTAGCTTAGCATTAATTAAAAAGACTGCTTAAACATAATACCATTTAACAAATATTTTTTTGGGTCCACATTTAATTAGCAAAGTGAGGGATATGGACTATTCAACAACAAAATTAAATTATTCATTATGCAATAAGTTGAGTCAATACCAAATGGTACAAGTTGAGTTTCAGACTTTCAGTCACAAAAAGGATAACTGTAACAGTTTTCTAGCTAATGTGTAACACTAACAACAATCCTCTTTGTGCATTTGATGTGCCAAATATCTAATTATCCATAAGCATTCATACAACAATCATTATGTAAAATGATTTCTGATGTTATCTTGACAATCTACAAAAATCCAACCCTGAAACGAATTTGTTTTCAAGTCCTTGTTACATTAAATAGCGCTGGTGATTTACCAGAAACAAAACTTACCGTCTCAGGATTAGGGTCTAAAATTCTATGAATTAAAGATTTTGCTCCAACAGGAAACCAAGATGGGCATGAAAAATCTGCTTTCTCAATCTGCGGATAATTATAATCAGTTGATATCCAACACAGAAATAAGTATCAAAAGGAAGCGAATAGCAAAAAACAGACAGAAAGAGGAGAAAATGTCACTTCACAATCGTTATTGACTCCATTATACTCCCTCGCCCCAAAATATTTGTCCACTTTCCATTTTTGTGAAGATAAAAGATAAGTTTTCCCTCTTGTTCCCTTATGTGCTCTTATTGTGACAAACTCAAGAGGTTCCATCTAACAAGCTTATTTTAAAAATGTTGTTGAAATTCATACATGACTAACTAGCCAAAATAGAAAGTGGCCACTTAATTTGGGACAATTGTTTTATAGAAAGTGGACAATTATTTGGGACGGAAGGAATACATGCTTAGCAGAGAGAGTTGTTATATTAAAATAATACTGCTCACTATGCCTTAGTATTGTTTATTTACAACATCAACACAAAACAGAAAATGTTGAAAAGTTCGTGCCTTACTGTACAGGGTGGTTAGATCAAGCTCGTCAAATGGAAGATATCCAGCCATCAAAACATAGAGGATGACCCCACAAGACCAAACATCTGCTACTGCACCATTATAACCCTTGTGACTCAGTACCTAGAACAGAAGATGAAAAGTTGATACTAAAAAAGCAACAACAAAACCATGTTTAGCTATTTTAACATCCAAAATCCACATCAGTCCTTAGAGTTACCTCAGGCGCCACATAGTTAGGGGTTCCACACGTAGTCCGCAGGAGGCTAACTCCCTATGTACAAACACCAGACAAGGAAACAACATATTTTATATCACTCTAAAAATACAAAGGGAGAGAGAGACGAGAGATAAAAATGACTGTTCTGATGAGTCTTACTTGTTCAGGCAATGCACTTAAACCAAAATCGGATATCTTCAAGTTTCCTTGGGAATCAAGTAAAAGATTTTCTGGCTGTACCAATTATTGTAAGAATCGCATGAACAGAAATGCACAGCAACTTTCAAAGCACTAAGAGAATACCTTCAAATCCCGATGATAAACCCCTTTACTATGACAGTAATCCACACCATCAATAAGCTGATGAAAATATCTCCTGGATTCAGCTTCACTTAGACGTCCGTGATGAACCTGCAATATCATGGTCAACGACACCATACTATGAAGGGTGAAAATAAATGAAACACTAATGATAGATTGTCTAGCTTTAACTGTTGGGTTAAAAGTTAAAGTGTTAAGTTAAACTACTCACAATTTTGTCGAACAATTCACCACCTGTGATGAACTCCAAGATTATATAAATCCTACTACGACTTGCCAGAACCTAACAAGACAACAGTAGAACTCAGGAGAAAGTAACATGATAGATTAGGAGAAAAAATACCGCTTGTTAACGAAAGAAACTACAAAATCAATTTCATCTAATATAAATTGTAGTCTTCAGGATAAAATCCCATACCTCATACAGACGAACAACACAGGGGTGTCTGACAAGCTTCATTATAGATATCTCTCTCTTGATCTGCACGATAATAAAGTGGAGGATTATGTGAAAATCCTAATTGGAAAGGAAATAGTATAAAGGACAAAAAGATTGTAAACTGAACTAGGCTAAAGCTTAAAAATAATAACCTACAGCAAAGTAATAATGGAACTTCAAATAAGTCACCAACAGTAACATCAAGGCCAACAGAAAATTATGTGAATTCAATGTGGCATATTTAGTAAGACAATCAAATGATACATCAACTTCACAAATTCTTGATGTAAGTAGACATTTTATACCATACACATTATTATTTAGGTTTCCCATCCATCGCTGGCAAGTAGTCGATATTGGCAAAGTGTCAAGTGTAAATGGTCCTGAAGCTTGAATAATAGCAAAACCATGGCAAAGGGTTTTAGCAGCTGAACTAGCTACATTTGTGCAGACATGCTTTGGGACTTTGAGTTAGTGTGGTTTTGGTATTGTAACAGCTAACAAACAACAACCAAGAAAAAATAGTACATGATACGACACCGAAGGCTCTCTCTCTCAACTTAGCTTTTCTGCAATGTGAAGCTCATCAAGTCAATTTCCAATAACTCCAAACCAGCACTGACTCTCAACATACTCATAGACGGAAAACATGTATGAACTCTGAGTTACACGGCATACATAGATCTGCTTCCATTCATATGCTAAGAAACTATATATTGCGCAAAACTAAAACCACACTAGTACCCAGAATTATGTATTCAAAACAAAAGCTTCAAACTTTCAGCATACTTCTAAAAACCCAAAATAGCAACCCAGTAATCACACTTCCATTCCGACAATTCACTAAACAATAACTTCGAATTAAAGCTTACTTCTGGAAATCCACAATACTAACCAGACAACCATACTACAAGTCCAGCAACTAAAAATAAAAGTTGAAATCTTTAGCTAACTTCCACAAACCCAAAATAGTAACCAGGTAATGACAACTAGGGTTCTATCCAGAATCATCATAAAAGCATCAAAATTCCAGCTTAGTTCCAAAACCCAAAAAAACAAAACAACAACCTGGTCGACCATCTTGTGTTTGATGATGGTGCTGCGATCGAGGACTTTCATGGCCACACTCTCACCAGTCTCCGTGTTCTGCGCGAACTTCACCTTCGCGAAGGTCCCTTCCCCAATCGTCCTCCCAACCTCGTACTTCCCGACCTTTCTCACCACCATTTCTCAATTGTATCCTCAACCCAATCTTCACGACATTAAACAAACCGAATGTCTTTCAATTCCGGCAGCGTTGACGCAAAAAGCTTGAAGCTTTATTGCAGCAAATAGTATAAAAGAGCAGTATCTCTGTCAAGTTTTGATTTGGGTATTTGAAAAATACAGCTTGACAAAGAATAAAAAGAGCAGTATTGATCGGCAGGTGAGACAGCGAAAAGGAAAGCTAGAGGAATTTTGGAGGCTGTATTAAATAATTTGTCGAAAAAAATTGCTTACAGTGTGAAACTTGTGATTGTGGGTTTTGTTTGTTAAAATTAAATTCTGCTTTTCTGTGGCCACCATATGGAGAGTGATTCTTTCATTGTTTTTTAGGTTTCTTGTAGGAAACAGTGACCATTACAATGTAAATCCAAAGCAGACATTATGTGCTCTTCTTACCTGTCCTATAGTCAATTAGTCATCACTATCTTTACCAGTTGTCATAATTTGACCCCATTTTCAAACACACCCAATAACAGAGTGGGTAGATGCTCGTCTTTTATTTTTTAAAATGGTGTTTGTATAATAGGTGTGTTGTAATGTGAGTTTATATAATTCTCACTCCGTTCTAAAATGAGTGTCTTTTTTTTTATAAGCTCTAAAATGAGTGTCTTATTTTCATTTTTCGCAAAAATTAAGGATTACAAGATAGTTTAATGTGTTTTCCCTCACTTTTTCACCTACATCTCATGTGCATTTCATATGCCCTTCATAAGTGATAAGGGTAATATGAGAAAAACAATGATATAATAGTCTCAAAATAGAAACAAGACACTTATTTTGGGACAAAAGA
>JAYMSZ010001339.1:0-14651 GCA_036897665.1 Pelargonium citronellum | reverse complement strand
CAATAGACCCGGGTTCGACTCCCGGCAAACGCATTTCACATTTTTGACAATTGGAAGGTTTTATTTGTGGAGCTTCATTGTCAGCTAACAATGTCTCCCTGTAAAGGTATTTTGCTAAACTTTTCCTGCTAAATAATGTGTCATTCTCTGTAACTTTCAGGTTTTGCCTTTCTTGCCTGTTTCAATTTGGATTCTTGTTTGTTATGCTAAATTATAACCAATGAGAAATGACTTGAAGGTCCCAATTGATTGGCATTAGTATATTTTTTTCTGCCATTCTCAGAAACCGGATTAAGCTTAAGTATATGTAGCTTTTCTTGATCATGATGTTTACTAATGTTAGCTTAACTAGTTATGTAATGTGCTTCACATTCATTACGTTTGGTCTGTGGAAAACATTCGGGAAAGGAAATATGAGTCTGGTCTTGATTGTTTTCTTGGAAATTTTGTAGGAGAGGAAATTGTTTCCTTACAGCCTGGTTCTACTTCTTTCCTTGTTTGACTTCATTGGTACATATTATTCCATTTTGGAGTCATTGATGATTGTTTTCAATGTTGTTGCACCAAACAAAGCTGTTTTGGCCACAGATCTGATTATATTGCACCCAAGGTCTCACTGTAATATTCTATCTCTCTCTAGGTGTTGGGCTCCAACTGTGTGGTTTGGTTGGTGACAATATGTAGGTGTGAGCATGCTCTGTTTAGTGTCAACAAGAGTTGCCAAATGGAACCTATAACTCAAATATCTAAACAAATTATCTACATTTTGTGGTCATCAGCTGGACTACATTATATTATCAAAACTTGTAGTCTGGTTTTATCAACAAGGATATGAACACAGGAACTGACTTAGATATTGTGGTCTGGTTTTTGTATAAGCTGTCAATGGCAAGAAAGTTTTGTTTTTCCTCTTTATCACGTTGTCTCGTGACTCTCGTCTCATGTCATCTTTATGTAATCTTTGTTTCACAAGCTCGCAAATCTTAGAATATTTCTCACAAGACAAACAAAGCATGTGATGATCCAAGCTAACATGCAATTGGAACCTAAAATAACTTATAGCTATAAACAAAGTTTGGTGGAAGTTTAACATTATTATAAGATAAGAACAAACTTGTGATTCTTTTAGTTTTACATACTGAGGCACAACACAACATTCGACACACACATAAATTCTAATAAAAAATTAAATTGTGTGTTACATAATGCGTTAATTTTTTCAAAATAAACACAACATGATTACACAGTTTTTGAACAAAAACACGCTTATTTTGTGTCGCGGTGCGAGATTCAATATAAGTACACAGATCACAACTTTGAAAAACAGAACACATTTACTATTAAAATATCAGAACACCAAGTTACGAATAACAGAATAAACTGTCCTCTTCTCCTTCTTCGTGCAAAACTGATATCAAGAGAATGTTTTTAAGGGACTTCAAAGCAACCTTACTTTTTACAAAAACATGTATACCAAGAAAGAACAAAACAGTTTCAAAAAAAGCTATGTCATTCAAATTATGACCCCAAATGTATCCCATTTACACCATAAACTTCCAGTTTCAGTTCTTTACAGAAAAAAAGAAAACCAAAAATCACTCAAAAGTACCGTTGACGCTTGGCCAACTGAACCTGATTGTTCACATCAAGACCAGAACCAGAACTAGAACTAGTCAACAATCTTCCACCATTCAAAGCAGACCCAGACCTAAAATTCAACATCGAAGAGGGATTATTCGAGTGAAACTGAGCAGACCCACAAGACATTTCAAAGAACTGCTTTGGAGGAGCTCGATTCTGGTTCGATTCACAGCCTTTAATGGCAACTGGTGGAATCTTGAAGCTCTGGAGAGGAGGTGGGTTTCTCCACCTCGGAAGCGGACCAGCAACGAGAAGCGTTGAAAGCAGAGGACCAGCGTCCATCACAGCCTGCAACAATTTTCCTTTCTGGGGCAGAGATTTTCCATTTACTAAGCTCTCAAAAGGGTCAGAAAATTGGTGTAAATGGGTCATGAAATTGCTTGAATCGGCCATGTTGATGGTATTGAAATTGTCCGGCGACGAGACGGCGTCGAAGAAGGAGCTGACCGGAGAGGAGTTGTGGGAGTGGCTGTTCGATTCTGTGATGCTTGAGTTGGCTTTTGTGGGGACGAGGTTGATTGTGCAGAGATCGGGTTGGGTTATTGGGTATGCGTTTTGTGGTTCGATTGGGCTCGAAGGCTGGAGCTTGTTGAGAAGCTTTTGGAGCTGGTCTCTGGCTTCGTCTCTTTCTTGGTACGCTACTTTGAGCAGATTCAACAAGCTTGTCACATTCTCTTTGCTCCTTTTGATCTCGTCGTTGGCCTCTGCTCTTACTGTTTCGAGCTCTAGATTTGTGTACAGAAGCTTCTGTTTCAGGTCATCGAAACTCTGCAACTTTCGAAAAACAGAGCAACATTTAGCAAAATAACAAAACCACATTTATCAACATGAAAAATAAGCAAATTGTTATGAACATGACCAAAATAAAAGGTTCCGAATAAACCCATTTCGTCATGCTCTGTTATTTTTCATTAACCAAACAAAATGGCAAGTTACAGACATTTTTGAACATGAAAAACAAGCAAATTCAAGAAAATGACAAAAACAGAGGTTCCAAATACACCCTGTTGCAGTAACAGAAGCCATTTGAAGTGTGACCCAAAACTCATGCCATGAAACATGGAAAATAATCACCATTTTAGTTACATTTTCCACCCAAAAATTGATGGGTTTGCAAGAAAATGCTCCAAAGTTCAAAACTTTAACAGAAACAGTGAGCATTGGAGAAGAACCCAGAACTGTAATTAAGAAATGATGATTGAGAAATGAGACCCACCTCTTGATAACTCCACATAGAACCTAACTCATCCATAATTATTGTCTCTTCCTCAGTTTTGTCAGAGAGAAACAGAGCAAAAAGCAGAGAAATTAATTGGAGGATTAGGAGTTAAACAATTGTGACTTGTGACTCATTTATAGAGCATTGAGTCATAGTATAAGACAAAGACGATGGTGAGAAAAGAACCGGTCATCATCATAAAAAAATTAACTTTAAAATTAAAATTTATTGCTAAAACCTTTCCATTTATTAAATAAAAAATTTTAAAATAAAAAAGATTCCATTTTTTTAATCTTGTAAAATTAAAATTCATTAAATAGTAAATGCCCTTTGTCTCTTTCTTAAAATAAAATGTTTGTAATAATTTATAATACCAAAAACACGTTCTCTGTTCTTTAGGGTCAATGAAAATCCAGTTAGATTTTCCTTAAATATTTATTTTATCTTCATTATTATTTGTAGAACGGCAATTTTGGTTCACGCGGTTTATTAATAACTTTCCATATTTACCCTCTTTTTGAAATCAAATTTACCTTCGGCGGCCTTTTTGTAGTCAAAGATTCATGTACAATAGTGAGTCAGAGACCATCATGACAATTTATGTGATGATCACCACCGTTAATAGTCTTGTCTTTTTCTCTCTTTTTTTTAGTAATTTTTTGTACTTATTTCGGAAATTAATTATGAAATGTTTGACATAATTTTTTAAATTTTATTTTTGGTAAGAATATTGTGGTGTTAATTGCTATTATTAAATGAGTTGTCCTAGAATTTGCACCGAATGTGTTCACATTTATTGCAATGTTTACAAGTGTGAATTGCAAACTTCTATGTAGTGACATATTAGATTCTACTATCCAAATAGATAGTTTTCGAGAATTCAATCAAATTATTTTAGACTAAATTACTCACCATTTTAACAAGTTTCGTTTTATGTTTTGTTGAAAAATGATTGAGACATACGTTTTTCTATGTACAGTACTAATTTTCACTATTGTTTTTTTAAAAGAATACTAAATTTCACAAATTTTCGTCAAAAAAATGACAAATTAAATGTACAAGGAGATATGTTTTGTGAAATTTTGTACAAAAAGTATAGATCACTAATAGTTTTAAACATGTTGTTAAGGTATACATACATTACAATTAATCTAGTCGGTAAATTTAGCTAATATGAATAGTGAATTGCATTATTTGGTGACCAGTACTGTAGATTGTTTCTACTGTAGTTTTCGGTGAATATGTTTGATTAGATGGAATTAACTCAAAAATTAATTTTAGGGGAAAATTAATATATTATTTATCTATTTGCACAAAATTCAATAAAATTATATTTATTTGTATATTTGATAAAAATATATGTATGAAAAATGATCAGATTGTGGATTTTCTAACTGAAATTAACCTTGTATATAATTATTTTTTATATTTTATTGAACTGAAAATCTTGTATATATTGAATATAATAATTAAACAATAATATATTTCATCCTAAAACCGTGAAAAGCTTTGAAAATGAAATGGAAAAGACCGAATATGTTATTTTGTTTAATTAATTGTCACTTGAAAGTAACGTTTGCTCCTGTGATAAATGAAAGAGAAAAATAATTAACAAAATTCACGAGATCTATGAAAGTTTGTAATACGTAAAATTATTGCTTTGAATAATATATGTTTATTTAATACAAATAATTATAATGCTATTATAATTTATATAGTTAATAGTGTTGATCTGAATTTGTTATATTATCTTTGTAGGGTTGCTAGATTACCTTGTGAACTGCCCAAGAAAACTGAAATGAGACATGTTATAGTTGACATTATCTTATAGTTGTAGTAACTTATTATTAACTTGCATACTTTTCTGCATATTATTAATTTATTTTAGGCACTATAGCTACCTATTGAGCCACTTACTACTCCTATATCTCTACCATGATCCATAACTGAACTTTCAGTTTCTTAAATAACATTTTGAAACAGCTTCCTAGGTAGTGATCATTTTGCTTATATTTCTAAAGATGGGTTTATTTCACGCTCCGATCAAATGTGTTCGAGTTCAAAAAAGTTAAATTTGATCAGAAGGTTTGTAGTCATTTTTATTAAGATTTTCGTCTCCTTAACATGTTTTAGATATTAATTATAATTAAACGCACATTGTTACATAAGTCACATGCAAAATAAAAAAAAACAGTAGTCAACGACGGACTTCCGTCGCATATCACTGTAATTTCGTCGTTATTGGACTCATCGTTGATGAACAGCTGCTATGATACGTAACGACAGACTACGTTATGAATATCAAATGTCGAATGCAATCATAAAAATTGAGCTGATCGGTCATTGAGGCTTTGGTCGCCCTAACAGTTTTATACCAATAAAATATATTATATAGCTATATATTTATGTTCAAAAGGAGAAGAAAAATAAAACATTTTGTCCAACATTATCACATGGTGCAAGTCTTCTTTTTACACAAGCACTTTGGTTTCCATTGCGTCCAAACAAATTAAAATCAGGTTTAATTTAGTCCAGAAATACAAAACCAACCTGAAAAACCTCGTTCTGACAAAGACAATGAACATGGATGAGGAATTCCATAGAAAACCAGAATATTTCTTTCTTTATTCCCGACAAACCGGTTTCGCCACTCTACGCTTTAATCTTAATATCATATTTTTATGCTAAACTCCAAAACAACGAATCCAATAACTCAATGTTTCACAAAACGATCGTGCCACTTCCATTTCACTCACCAGATTGGTGCATAAAAAATTGCAAATATTCTCTGATCCAACTGTTAATATTGAAGTAGCATGCATGTTTTGTACAACCAGCTAGGGTTTTGGAAATGTTTTAGCGTTCACATTCACATATATTATGATTTGTTAGTGCACGAAGAAGAAGACAAAGCCGCTATATTAAAAAAATCAACCTCTTTTACGACAAAAATGCTGAATTTAATAATACCAGGTTTTTAGTTTCTGCTACATGCAATGAATCTAAGCAGTTTGTGTGTGAGTGTAGTTTTTTTTAATGTTTGCTTTATAATTTAGGTACCTCTAAAAGTTGACCCTTCATTAGGTTTTGATTATAATAAAATTTGAAATAAAACAAAACAGGAACAGTTTTTATATGAAAACTTGTACGTTTGTGAGACTGTGTGTCGACTGAGAGGCTCTCCACTATTGTTCACTGTCTCGAGTTATGTACTGAATTTATAAAAGAATGAATTCTGATTCCTCACTCAACCCAACTTCATTTTTCAAAAGCTTGTTAATGATTTGTGTGAATCCCAATGAGTTAGTTCATGCAAGAAGCTGTATCTGGATAAATATATGACAGGATAAGATTACAAGCAAATGTAGCCGGCTGAACACGAATATTTGGACTTACATTGATAAAAACTTGTTTTAATTAATGGAGATGAGCTTAGAGTTGTACTGCATGTGCATAGGTGTACTTAAGTCGAGAATAACTTAAGGAGATGGGTTCACTTTAAGGTCTCATGGCTCTTCGTTGGGGGGCGGGGTTAGCTTTTTTGTATGGTGAGCGCGATAGATGATTGGAGGGAGAGGAGCGCGCGTGCTTAGTTTTTGTTCAAGTACCAATGTCATCACCATGAAAAACCGATGTCGCGGCCTTAGATTGTGAGAGCGAAAAAAGTCTATTACACTCTCGTGAACAAGAAGTGATAACGTGAATTTGGATTATGACTCTCAGTACAATGTTGCAACACAGTGAAGTGACGTCGCGACATTGGTTCAGAAGTGAGTTTCAGAGAATTTATGTGATTTTTTTAGAGTTGAGACTTCCTCTACGAGACAGCAAAATGAGAACGAAAGTGAGATTTTAATAGTTTCAATGCTTCGGCTACGAGGCCGCGCTATAGAACAAGTAGGAGTCAGCCTTATTGAGGTTTCATCAGCTTGTCAACGACCAAGATGATGGTGCAAATTAAAGAGTGGTTTCAGAACAATACATTTTTTGAGATTCCATAATATCTATTTACTAACTTGATACACTTCACGAGAGAGATAATGAGCCATTTATATTGTGTCATGTATCACATTTTTATTTATAGTTTCGATTTATAATAATTTTAGCAACATCTATTATTAATATAATAAGAGCAGTTTTGCATGTAAGATCTACTTAAAAAACGAACTAAATGTATCGATAAACGGAGAACCACACAAATGTCCTCAATCACACAACAAAGATTTTCTTTTGGTGATCCATTGCACAAGTTCTGATTTTGCACTTGATCACTTCAAAGATACTTATGACACAATAGTCAAAGTCAAAAGCTTGAAAAGGAGGACAACCTCATGAGGAGGAGTATGTTCATCTCATCGTCTAGACTCTAGAGACCTCACATGATTCACGAGGCCGCAAAATAGGGTTATTATGGTCATTTTAATTGATTAAATTTCGAAGATCGGTCCAATAAAGTGGAGACCAATTTCCCTTTTACCTGCCTGGCTCCCTAACGGGTAACGACTTTACCTGTCCACCCAATCATGTGAAGTCGTGAAAAAATAATTACATACTACTTGTAGTTTTTATGTTCCTTCAATGCAACCTAACACTAGAAATGTCAATTCCAAGTTTTTATGTAATGAAAATTTTAAATTTGAATCAAAATAAACTTAGATTCAGTTAAATTGAATGTTTCAAAGATCAAACTTGATTGGAAAAAAAAAGTTTTGTAAGAGAAATTAAAAACTAGATGTTTTTCTAATTTATCGACTAAGAAAAGCTCAATTCATTATTGACATCTCGCGAAGCATCAATTAAGCTACATGTTTTTGTTAGTTTCATCAATTGCCAAGAAAAGTCAGCTCTCGTATAATCGTCGTAAGAATGTATCTAATATCTTTTTATGTAACTTTTCAACGTTGGTTTTAGTTTTGAGATTATTGTATTGTGTCATAATTTAGTTCATTTTAGTTTTCTATTAACAAAAAAAATTAAATTTTAAACGAAAATTGATTATTTTGAATTTACATTTTTTTATGCTATTCAATCAAATGTTTGTACGATAAATTTTATTCATATCAAATTAAATTTAAGACACGAATTTAGATCCAAAATTGTGAGGTAATGCACAACTGAAATTAAAATGAATAACATAATTTACTTGAAAAATGAAAAATAAATATGAGGAGTTGAGGTGGGCCCCAGAAAAGTGCAGTGGGAAGCCAATGGAATTGTCAGGAAGCGAAGCAGCACATGGTTATTAGGTACAAGTCATGTGGGGCTGTTATCAGAGTGACACGTATGGAACCAACAACAGCTTCAAGTCACACACGTGCATAGCGAGGCCACCTCTGCGTGACACCTGGCAAGAAACCAAAACGAGGGGCACATGCCAATGTGCTAGGCTACAACGTTTGTAGGTGGCACGTGCCTCAGGACAATATTCACTAGTTAACAAACTGCTTGACTTGACTCATGAGAGTTAATGCCCAATAATACTTACTTGTCTTTAGCTTATACTATGTGCCATACAAAATACTTAATGGCATTTTCTATTAATACATATATTGATGGGTATATAATTACGAGTTAATTTATTTTTAGGTTAGGTTAAATCAATTCAATGAGTTGATGACACCTTATTATATTTCATTCATACTCAATCAAGTAAATTGGTGGGAACGAAGCGACTGCCTGAATCCATGAATTTTAATAAGGTGTCATCACACCATTAATGACTTAGCCTAAGCAAAAAATTAACCGGCTTAAGCTCCCATTCCTCTATAACTATCTAGGCTTATATTGTCAATCTAATTGTTCTCATATGAACGCAATTTATTTGATCCGACCAGCAATTTAATCAATCACGTAACAACACATCATGCGCGTCCTCCACACATTTTGTGAATATACACCTCCCATACAAAATGAGTGAGTTTTTTTTTTCATCTCTTAGCTCATTATTGAATTCATTTCCATATATCTACATTTCATTCTCTCTAGCTTTTGTTTATAGTTAGATTGGTAAATCATTCCTTCGTCATGATAGAAATCCATATACTCACACCCAAGTTGAAATTTTGAGCTCACACCATAAATTTTGCTTAATAGTATGTGCAAGCCTTACTACGAGTTTCAACATTTGCAGCTCAACCCAATTTCAAGTCTTCTAGCAAGTGTTTGATTTCGTAATATAAGAGTTTTGTTGAGCTTACATCATAAGGAACCCAACAAATGTATTGGATGGCCCTTATTTTCACGTATGCAATATTAAACTAAAGTTCTTATGATTAATTCAGACTAGTTAAACTAAAATGGGACTGTTATTTTAAACAAAGCAGACCATTACACTAAAATGGGAAAATTAAAAGAAATAATAACAACAAAAGTCTTGTGAGAGAACTAACGGACGGTCTAAAAACGGCATTGGCTTTTGTGGGAAAGGGAAAAGAAACATCCATGTTCCTTGTTCTGTGGAACTTCTGCTCAAGGTCAACTGGATCAATGCTACGATCGATGATGGCCAATGTTGGATCTTACGAGGTGCCATTAATTTTCATGTTTATGGTGTAACGTTATTAAGACATTAATTAAAGCGGGGATTCAAAATTCGTCTTTGGTTGGTCAGAGAGATGATTATTTTTATTTCAAGTACATCTATACGAGAGCTGATATGATCATAATAACATTTGTATATATGAACATTGGGTTATTGCAATTATATAGTAATTTTACATTTGTAAATATACACATTGGTATATTGCAATTACAAGTCACTTCCAGACCCTTAATGTTTTGTGCACGACATATAGAGAAGCACTTTCGGAACACTTTCAAGACAGTGAATAAAATACTAAAACACTACCTATCTAAAAAATAGACGCTCTTAGACAGCATTTTTCTTTTCGCGTTGCTTGAAAAGCACACGGTGGCTCTTAAGTTTGTCCAATGCCCGCAAATGGTGCTTCATTGAAGCTAGAATCCAAGCTCGCAATGAGCTCCTAGCCAATCACACACCGCCACATTATTGATCGATGTATGTAGTAAAATTAATACTCTTTTCTAGAGAGAGAATGGATCACAACTTGAGACATATTTTCAAACTTCTTTCTTTCTCTACATTATCTCTCTAAACTTTGTGTTTTCCGACTTTTTACTCTCATATTTGTGACATCTTTCTGGTAACACATCCGAATTTATCTCCAATGATGTGCTACCTTTACACGTCACAGAGACTCAAGCAAGGTTTTGAGCTCTCTAAACTATTGGAACTCATCAAACTTGAGCTAAACTAGAACAACTACCTTGGCACGTGAAAAAGTACAGTCTAATATGCTAATTTGATCCAAATAAAAGAGAAGCATCATTGCAAGTATCCATCAATTTCAATAGCCATCCCTCTAAGCATACTAAGATGACTGGCATAAATGTGTTAAGAAAGCGAGAACATTTTCTTTACCAGTCGTCTCAAGATGTAGAAAACCAATTGGATCTAGTGCTTTAATGCTGGTCATCTATGGAAGTATTTGCGATCAAAATGTGAAAGAACAATGAAAATGGACACGTCGTGTTTCATTGAGTTTTCAACCCTGGTCAATGGGGAAGTGCAAACCAGCAATAAATACACAAAATAAACATCAAAGTTGAATTCCACTGTGAACCAGCTGAACCAACTCTAGTTGGTTTGGTTGCCATCAAAATTAATACCAATTCCCTAATCCCTACTAGCTACAATTATTGGTCAGGCATGAAATTCTATGACTCATGTGTACAATATGGATATGATTAGCCATAAATGGCACAACAATTAATTCCTCAATATTCCTGCATGTTTCCAAGGTGTTGTCATGACTTATATAGGTTAGATTTAGATTCATTTACACTGTCATATTTTAATAATTGCTACTACAAATCCATTATTTTTCATTTGTCAATTTTATTAGTATATTATTATATGTAGCTTTTTTATTTAACGTGAGATTTATTTCAAGCACTTCAAACTTACTCTATATACAAATTTCGTATTTTTTTTTCATATCAATGAGCTTGTCATGTGTGCACATTTAAATCGACACATTCCCTCACACGAAGGTACTTGTATATTTTCTAATCCGCACTCTTACTCTTTAGAATGTATTTTTCCTTCCACGTATGGGTTATTGTAGGCATGTCCATCTGCAAGTGAGTTGAAGCGCACATGTAGAGACGACACAGACGGAGCACCTCAAGGCCAAGATTAAAATCAAAATTTGTTTTGATACCTTGTTAAATTTTAATAATTGATTGCGCATATTACGACTTGAACTTCCACTACTAAAATATTCGTCTTCATTCTAAGTAGAGTTTATTTGCAATAAATATGAAGAGAAAAAAATTAGATGCGTAAGTAGAACTCTACTAATTAATAAGGTTTATGATATGTTATTAAAAAATCTACTTATACAAAGAGAGCGCAGGCAAAGAGTTTCAGCTAAACCACTGAAATAAATGAATTTAGACGGATGTTTTGCACGAACAAATTCATTGAAACATGCATAAGTATTATAAAAAGAAGTTTTAAACTCATAATACCCAATCTCCACGTGTTCAGACCAAGATCGATGTTTCTTTGGTTTTATTCAATCTGAAACGCTGAAACATTATTATGGATAATACGGCCGGGTAAACCTGTAATCACACACTTCAAATTGCCAGCCTAACCAATCTAGTTAGGCCCAAATTAAATATTTGAATCCATAATTTGACAAATTATGCATCAAGGTTGGTGACTGGTTTGACCAAAAGGCAACACATAAGAAACTTGCATGCCTCTGCAATACCATAATCACATAGTTTCTATTTTTGTGTACGTGCTATGTAATGAGCTTTATAGATAGAGACATGGACACAACTAATTAAAAGCAGTCTTCAGTTTGAACAGAGTTTCAATTTAAAAGCTGTTCCTCATAATTAAATGCTTTGCTGTACCGTAAAAACTAACAAAAATTATTTGATTGGACCCATACTAAAAATTGGTCCCCAAAAAATTAGAAAGTGTGTGAGGAAGACCACCTAACAGAAAAAGATAGAAGAAGAAGATGAAGTACACTTGTGGGGACTTTTTTTATGATATAATTAAAAAAAATGGTCAGCAAAAGTCAAAGATGCACCTTCCATTTTCAACAACCATGTAAATAAAAACAAAGGTCATTGAGTTGTCGGTTTCAATGATGCAAAATTTAGAGTGTTGAAAGTGGAGTGGACTGACTGACCCTGTACAGTAAATCTGGGTACAAGAGAAATTTCAAATTGCTTCAAGAAAACGTTGTATAAGGCAAGTTTCTTGGATAGATGACAAAGATGGTAGCGTCAATCAGAACGAAATTTAGCAGGCTGGACAATTTGTATTACGATGAGTTCGTATTTTATAACTTTTTATACGGAGTAGTTTTCAATAAGTAGTATGTGTTGAGCCATATTAACACTGACAAGTAATTATCCAACAAAAATACATGCGTTTTTAGGTCAGATTTGTTTAGATCTGTGCCTGTATTGTCAGGTACAAAATTTAAGACAAAAATATAGGGTAGTTTTATTCATTTAGTTCGTGAACAAGATGTAAGGATGTTCATCAATTGGGGTGAACGGGATTTTTAGACTAAACCGGATCAAATTCACTCGGTCTAGATATGATTTGATTTGGGTCGATTATGTTCAGACCAATTTTTATTTGTATTTATTTTTTAATTATTTTATGTGTAAAATTAATTATTAAAATTATTTTAATTCTCTAGAATCAATTTCATATCTGATTTTATTATTCTCTTCAATTCCATCATATTTTTTCTCAACACTTTCCATTGAAAATGCATTTTCTCCAAGAAAAGAAAAATATTAAACTTCTGCTTCAATCAGTCCGGTCTGAGACTACCATTTTCCAATCCGGTGTTCGATGCTAGAAATTTCAAACATTCAGTCCCGATTCGTCCTTGAGGTAACTCCAACTCGGATATGGAAACCAAGACTTGAACCAATTAGCCAATGAAGGATCTAATATAGTGAATAATTAGTATCTCTGACTTTCATTGGGCTGGTACAGAAATTAGGAGTTCTGAGCCCATTAGTCTTTGGGCCCATAAGTTAAAGTAGACAAACCAGTGTGTATGGATTGGGTAAATGAAGCTCATAGTTTTTTCTTTTGGACCAATGGAATCCCCCAGAGCGTGTCACGCAGATCATACGGATCTCTCGTACAGAAAGCCCATAGAAAACTTTACCATATTTTTGGACGTTGAAAATTGAAATGGGATAGAGGTGTCTCTCGTCTGGGTGGGGAGCTACTGTCTTGCGTGACAAGTAACACAAGAATGTCCTGAAGAAGTCAGGTTTTAAAGGAGGTCCACAACATAGTCTACACAGGGACTCTCAATGAACTAAAAATATTGCGCGAACACCAATGCTCCTTGCCTCGCTAGAACAGTAAGACGCTACCCCCAATGCTTAAAGGGCATATGAGAGCCTTGAAGTTTATTTAGCGCTCGTGATCGATAGGAATGCTCGAAAGGCTAGAATTCCAACACTCAAAGCGGATCCCACATCATATTAATAAATACCCCTCTCCATGATAAGTGGAGGGATCGCGCGATTTACATAGAGACTTTCTCCCTCTAGAGTTCTTCCTAGTAGAGTGTGGTTCAGAGTCCCCTAGATGAGATTTTTAATCTCACGTCTGAGGCGAATTTCCGGGTGCACACCCGAGTCTCCGCTAGCGGTATACTATCTGTGTGCACACTCCAATAGCTAAAAAGCATGTCTCAAGCCTTAAGCTTCATCCCAAAGGGCTCGAGTCTCCAACTCCATTTCCAAAATTTCAAACTTAGAACATTTTCTAAACAATCATTCTAACACGTGAATAAGACGACAAATGCTCTTTAATGAGTCGAAGTTGTCCAATTAGAAGATGTGCATCAATCATTATGTTTACAACCAAGTATATCACCAATTAATAGTTGAAGCACGGTTAACATGTTCTTCAATTAATTTTATGTCATAAATTCAACTCTTGAACACAATAATGGATGGAAAATTTTGAAAGTCTGGTTTGTAAACTTGAAGTTAAGGCCATGAAAAGGATGATTGTTAGTTTTGAATATCGGTTAACACATCTGAATCCAGATCTAAACCACATGTTTTGCCAGAAGAGTGTAGCTATTAGGTCTAGGAAGAGCAAATTATTTTTATTTACACGAAATTGACAAACAAGAAATTAACAAATAATTTAGCTCTATCTCGATCTATCTACCATTCCTCCATTTCAACCTCATTAAATTAAATCATGGAACGCACAACTTGCTTTTTTATATAATGATCCGATTTCAGTGTTAACATCTACTATAAATTTAAATGTGGTATTTAATTATTTAAAAATTAAAAAATATATATGGGTGTATGATATAAACATATTTGACATAAAATCAAACCCTAAAATGATTAATTTGATTTGTGAATCTCAAAAGTTCTGAAGGACGACGAACTTCACTATAGTTGGTTCAAATGTTGACGGTAACAAATCAACCTTTGTTCTTTTCAAAAACATTTCAAGTATCAATGAGTTGTGGGTCAGTATACAACGCATATTGAGATTGTGGAAACAGCTATCGGATTCGATCCCCACTAAACACATTTTTGGAGAAGGGTGATGAACACTAACTCTAACTAAGCCTCAAACTGGATTAAACCAGTGATTTGCACCAAAAAAAAAATCTCAAACATAATTTATCGACTCATAATAAAGAAAAAAACTCTCAACCATGGAAGACCTACCGGCTAC
>JAYMSZ010001338.1:0-14653 GCA_036897665.1 Pelargonium citronellum | reverse complement strand
CAACGCCTCACAGTCACCTCCATCACCGTTCACTCGAGATTAAGCTATCACATTCCCAACTATCTCCATCCACACATCGCGCCTCTTATCGACGATCGACGATCAAAATAAGCCACAGCCGTCACAAATCCCGTCAAACTAACCCACCCACTCCCTGGTGCCGTCATCTGGCCGATGCTGCTGCTGATAAAGCCCAATCATATCCAGTGATGCTCCTCAGAGTCCGTGCCTCGCTCCACTATAGAATCGGCACCGATTTCGAAACCGACACCAGACCCCATTTCCAACCCCTGAAAAAGAAGGAGATGGCTCCGACGACCAGGAAGCTTACGGTGGTGTCTCCGGTGCCGGCCGATATTGACATTGCCAACTCGGTGGCTCCACTCCACATTTCTGAGATTGCCAAGGACCTTAATCTCAGCCCCGACCACTATGATCTCTATGGCAAGTACAAGGCCAAGGTACGAGATTTACGAGATTGGGGTTTAAAGTTTTGATTTTTTTTAGTGTTGTTTGACTGTTTGAGTGATTTGGGGAACTGGGTTTGTTGCAGGTTTTGCTGTCGGCGCTCGACGAGCTCAAAGAATCTGGAGATGGGTATTATGTGGTGGTTGGAGGGATCACTCCTACGCCACTTGGGGAAGGCAAGTCTACTACTACAGTTGGGCTTTGTCAAGCTATGGGGGCTTATCTTGATAAAAAGGTCAATTACTAAATTTTTCATGTCATGTGTAGTGTGGAGTATTAGCTCATTTGAATTGGGTTGCTTGTATTGAAATGGAAGTCATTTGGGTATGTTTTTATTGATTGATTGGTGTTCTGTGTAATGTGACTACTGTATTATTGAGTTTCTGATTTATTTGCTCGTATGTTCCAGC
Organism: Pelargonium citronellum; assembly: GCA_036897665.1. Classification (NCBI taxonomy): domain Eukaryota; kingdom Viridiplantae; phylum Streptophyta; class Magnoliopsida; order Geraniales; family Geraniaceae; genus Pelargonium; species Pelargonium citronellum. The sequence continues at coordinate 13,775 of JAYMSZ010001338.1, read as the reverse complement.
AATTGTTGGTGTTTCTCTTGGGTAATTTGCATGTTGAGGTTGTAATGAAAATGTTGACACACCCGTCAAAATCTTATCTTCTTGTTTTGGTTGTAATGAAAATGTCTCTTATGATGTTCAGTCACATTGTTTCAGTACCTAGAGGACATGAAGTATGTGTTGGGACATGATCTTTCTGATTGCTAACATATTATATCTTACTGCTGATGATGGTTGTTAAAGCAGGTCTTAATTAGCCTTGACATTATCCTAGAAAAAATTTCAAACTGAAATTCCTACTGGAGGGATTGAATCAATCAATAAATGATTTTCAACAAGTTTTTGGAGCCAACCCTGAAACTTTTAGTTCTGCAGATATTACTTATTAATCTTATTAATGATCCTTTTCTGAGAGGTCAAAGATCCCATAATTTATGGGGTTACTTAAATTATAAATTATTGATTTAGCTTCTTATACTAAACTCTTACTTTAAGCTTATTTCCTCTCATGCAATACATGTTTAACACGTTAAGCTGACGTTGATGCATAGCTTGATATTACTGTTTTAGCTGTAATTATCAGATTGATATTTCCTTGTATAGAATAGCCAGTCCTGTTTGTATAGGTCTTATTTCAGTGAATATACAGATAAGATATTCTCTTCTTTCCTAATATTGTTCTATAGATATTAAGGTTCATGTTAATTTCTGTTCATCAAATCTGTCTCCTCAGATGCAACATTTTTTTTTTGGGGGTACAAATTCCATTAGATCATAGGATAGGTCTTACAAATTCAATTGTGGTTCATGGGAACATAAACATAGAGCTATTTTCTTTCATAAACAGAAGGCCTATTCAACAGATTTTATGGATAAAGATGCCTGCATTCCTTCAAACAGTTCAACCCATCTCCCCTCGTGACATTTTCAGTTAACAAACTTGGTTACTTTTCAGATATCAATATTCGCTATATTGCTACTTATGCTGGGATGTCTTTAGGCACAATCCTGACATCAGTTGTCTCTGTTTATGATGTTAGGTTGTCACCTGTGTTCGTCAACCATCTCAAGGACCGACTTTTGGAATAAAGGGGGGTGCAGCAGGTGGTGGTTACAGTCAGGTGATACCCATGGATGAGTTCAATCTTCATCTAACAGGAGATATTCATGCAATAACAGCTGCAAACAATCTTCTAGCTGCTGCCATTGACACCAGGATTTTCCACGAGTCAACCCAGTCAGACAAGGCACTTTTAAACAGGTTATGCCCACCAAACAAAGAAGGGAAACGGAGCTTCAGTGACATCATGTTTAGGCGTCTGAAAAAGCTCGGTATCTCCAAGACGAAGCCTGAGGATCTTACACCCGAAGAAGTTAAAAAATTTGCTAGGCTTGATATTGACCCCGAATCTATCACATGGAGAAGAGTAATGGATGTTAATGATCGCTTCTTGAGGAAGATCACCGTTGGTCAGGGCCCTGAGGAGAAGGGGATGGTGAGAGAAACAGGTTTTGATATTTCAGTTGCTAGTGAGATAATGGCTGTTTTAGCTCTTACGACATCTTTAGCTGATATGAGGGAGAGGCTAGGGAAAATGGTTATTGGAAATAGCAAGGCTGGTGATCCAGTAACTGCTGATGATCTTGGTCTGGGAGGTGCTTTGACTGTTCTAATGAAGGATGCTATAAATCCTACTTTGATGCAAACTCTTGAAGGCACTCCTGTTCTTGTTCATGCTGGTCCATTTGCAAATATTGCTCATGGAAATTCTTCTATTGTGGCAGATAAAATTGCATTGAAGCTGGTTGGAACTGGTGGATTTGTGGTCACTGAAGCTGGGTTTGGGGCTGATATTGGAGCTGAGAAGTTCATGAACATAAAATGTAGATATAGCGGTTTAAAACCTCAGTGTGCTGTTATTGTTGCAACAATAAGGGCCCTGAAAATGCATGGTGGTGGGCCATCTGTTGTTGCTGGAAAGCCTCTTGACCATGCCTATTTAACTGAGAATGTGGCTCTGGTTGAATCTGGCTGTGTTAATCTAGCCAGGCATATTTTAAACATGAAGGCTTATGGTGTGAATGTTGTTGTTGCTGTGAATAAGTTCTCAACTGATACTGATTCAGAACTCAATGCAGTTAGAAATGCAGCCTTGCAAGCAGGGGCTTACGATGCTGTTATTTGCACTCATCATGCCCATGGTGGAAAAGGAGCAGTAAGTCTTTTCTTCCCATCATAAAATAATTCCGGTATCTAAAGAGAGAAAAGACCATAATTTTTCTATCCATAAGACATACTTATAATGGGAAAATTAGTTAGTTGCACACTGCATGATTGCTTAATCTTTATCTGCATTAGGTGATTAGTGTACATTAGATAATGTTTCACCAGCCTTAGCACACCCCTTTTTCTCCCTTTGTTTTGCTTTTTCAAACATACCCTTAGTCTAATCCTTGTGTACTTGGCCCTTACCCTTTGGCCGGAGATCATTTGCTCCCATGTATTCGTCACCATGTTGTACCCATTTTAGTCCTGTAGCAACCTTTGATTTCCTAATTATCACTCAGTGTTACCTTCATGTCAATAATTTTCTTGAATTTATGCTTATATAGACCAAAATGTCAGTCTTGGTCATTTGCTCTATGCCTCTATCCCTTGTATATCCTAACTAGCATCATTTTCAGGTTGACCTTGGAATTGCAGTTCAGAAAGCCTGTGAGAATGTGACACAGCCACTAAAATTTTTGTATCCTTTGGAGTCAGGTATCAAAGACAAAATAGAGGCAATAGCAAAGTCATATGGTGCCAGTGGTGTCGAGTACTCAGAGCAGGTAAATTTTATAAACTTACTCCGTCGTATGTAATGCATTCTTTAATATCTTATGTCACGTATTAAAATCATAGCATGGGAATCCATTTTGGTTCGGGTTGAATGTGAATAATGTTCCAGTGATTTTGATTCCTCATCTTCAGTGAAGTGTTGCTACTTTTCTAAAATGAGGGACAGTCTAGTTGTCTTTGCATCTTCAAATGGCCTATTTGACACCTTTGATCTCTTGTCAATATCAGGCAGAGAAACAGATTGAGATGTACACCAGACAAGGGTTTTCTGGTTTGCCGATCTGCATGGCAAAAACCCAGTACTCATTCTCTCACAATGCTGGGGAAAAAGGGGCTCCATCAGGCTTTGTGTTGCCAATAAGGGATGTGAGGGCTAGCATCGGAGCAGGTTTCATATATCCATTAGTTGGGACAATGAGTACAATGCCAGGGCTTCCAACAAGGCCTTGCTTTTATGACATTGATCTGGACACCGAAACCGGGAGGGTCATTGGTCTCTCTTGAAGCCCTCGCCGGAATATTCAAATGTATGTATGCAACTCTGTTCGCGTGCGTGTGGCAATCTCTATCTGAATATTGGAATTGGAATTCTAGCTGTTATGTTTGATGCTATGGTGTGTTTTGTTTTCTGTACCATATGAACTCAATGGTTTTATTTCACAATAAGAAGGAAGAAGCTACTCTTCATTCATTAATCTAAAATCTTCTTGTCATTGCCATTGCCATTGCCATTGCCATTGATGTGTTGCGGACTTGTGAGATGAGCTTAATTAAGTTCGCACTAAACATCTTATAGAAATCAAAATGAACATAGAAAAACACTAAACCAAGTCTTTGAAGCATCATAAAAGTCCAATAACTTGATTTTATATTTATTCATAACAACACTAGCTAGATCAACAACATTGAAAAGCTTACTTAAACATATTTAAGAACATAATTTCTCACAAAATACAATACATAACGATATGAATTAATTAGTAGCAATATTATGAGTTAACTAGCCTACAATTCTGTCGAATTTGTCCAGAGGAACCAGTTAGAGGATTTATATTTCCCATCTTGATCATGGATGTGGCAAAGTCTTGCATGAAAAGTTTAGGATTGTTGCTGTAGCTCACAACAATGGGTCTGGTGGTGGAATTAGCCAAATCACTAGAGAATAGGATTTGGTCTGATCCTAGAAGACCCTTTCCATTGAGCAAGTTTATGAAGTAATGGTTGTCGAAGAGGTCTGTTGAGTTCCTATCCAGAGGAGCTGTTCTGTTCCCATCACCATTTACCTCCGGACACAGGTTTTGCAGATCAGACAACATGTTCGATTCTATTGTAGGGTCCGCTCCATTAGTCCCGAACAATCTGGGGCTGAAAGTCGTGCACCTTGCTAGTCCAATTGAATGGCCGCCTATATATATTATAATGTTTGATTATGAGCTCACGTCTGAATAAAGTGTAATTTATCAAGATAGGGTTGGCCTTGGCCTGGTACGGCCCACCCTGGTACTGCCATTTATATATAGAGAGGATTAGATATATACCTGATAAGGAAACAACATCTGTGACATTGAGGCCAACATTTGCAAACTTGGTAATAATATCATCGAGTGTTCCAAAAGGGGAAGGAAGGGAGGCAAGGGCTCCTGACTGGTTTGCCTCTATTGCATCCCTTCTACCCAGTGGAACCTTCCATGTTGGTCCTCCACTCTGCGCCAATACATGTATAACTATGACATTTGTGATATGTTGTATGTACTATTGACAGTTCATGCATAATTAACTTACTAAAAATAGAAAGAAAATACTCGTTTTTGGACAAAATTCAAAGAGAAACACGACCCTTATTATGGGACAGAGATAGTATCAGACAAGATCATGGAGATACAAGGGTAAATATACTCAAAACAGAAACAAAACAATCATTTTGAGACGGATATGCAGTAGTAAATGTAACTTACTAAGAGAACAGAGTCTCTAGCTGCAAGGGCTAATATGTCAGCACAAGATACAACTCCACTGCATGTACTCTCCACAGAAGTTTTGATTGCATCCACTACTTCATATCCTCTAACTGAGTTCAAGTTAGGCAAGGCAAACTTTTCACTGTAACTTGAATTTCCATCTAGCAGAATCGACGCGTCACAACCCTACACATTATATATACAAGAATTAGTTGAAGAATATTATTGATTATATTAATCACAATCATATAAACATACGTTATATATGGTCATGAAATGAACCTACATTAACAAAGCAATCATGGAAATGAAGGCGGAGCAAGGAAGCGGCCATTCGCATTTCAGTCTTTAAAGCACTGAACACTCCCTTGCGCACAATTTGAGCAACATTGGGACATGATTTGGAATAGAAATCAGTACTTAGTTGGGACCTAACGGTTAAACACAAACAAAACAAGCTCATAAGCAATAAACAAGCCTTGTAAGAGCTGCTCAACATCTTCATAATTAGTACTAGAGGTTTCAGAACTAATTATATTGCTGAGATATGTAACTTGCAGATAGAGCTTAATTTATAATGGACATCGATCTTAGCATGCAAATTAATAAATAGATTTATAATCCGTTAGTGTAATATATATCACATGTACTTAATACATGATTAGATTAAGCTTAGTGGTGCTGATATATGGCGGCTAGTACTGCCATTGTTTGCGTGTATTTAAGGTTTGAGATGTTCACATAAACCTAACGTAGTTGGTTAGTGATGAAGCCAAGTGAGTGCTTTGTTATCTGATAAATTGTATATGTCCAAGTGTGTGTGTATTTATTATATATGTGCAGTGCATGCAAGTTCATGAATCAAAGCACACTCATGTATTAGTGCTTAATTACGCAGAAAAGCATAAAGTCTTTTAACATTTTTTAGTACCACTTAAGATGGGGTTGCATTAAAAATGTTAGAGTTTTTGTTTGTATTATCATTATTTTAACACCTTGGAATGGATCTATAAGATAACTATTTCTATAGATGCATTTTTTCGTGATCATATTGGTTCTTTAATAAGAATAATTATCAGCTATATAAGCTCAAATGAACCTTTAATAAAGTTCACAAGAACCTTAAGGGGTTGGTCCCGTGGTTGTGGTGATATGGTCCAACCTTTACCATTTGGTTTCAAACAATACCGAGGTTAGGGATGGTCAGTTGGTCACTATGCGGGGAATATTCGCATTCTATACAACTCTTCTTTTATCCTTCAAAAACATTTGGACTTCCTATCATCTTTATCTCGGGCTTTAATTTTATACAATTCTTTTATATCCTCCAAGTCCACTTGGACTCTCACTACAATAAATTTCACTTTCCGCGACAGCCAATCCAGTCGCTCAAACCCCTATCCTGTCGCAGAAAGTCAATAATTGGCTGTAACCAAATCTTTTGTCACGGAAAGTCTCTATGAACGACTGGATCTGATTTGTCATGGAAAGTATAGCTTTCCGCGACAAAAAAGCTGTCACCAAAAGTATAAAAACTCAAATTTTCACTATCATTGGGCTTTTATCCATGTCAGTTCAATAGTCATTGATGTTAAGCCCATCTCATGACGACAAGCTTATTTTTGGCTGTCGCCAAAAGTAAGCACACTTGTAGTGTCTCTATCTAGGACTTTCTATACAACTATTCTCCTATCCTTCAAACCCACTTGGACTCTTTCTCTTCTCCTATCGGGTCACCCGCAAAAAAGTTAAAATCAGATATAGGCTACTATCTATCCCTTCAGTCCACCCATAAAAATTGAAATGGAATCTTATCAATCTCTCTTCGGTCCACTTGCAAAGTCATAACGGACTTGCACGTGAGAGGGCGTGTTGGAATATAATATTAAAAGAATAAATGAGAACTTCAACTCCAATCTTGAGCTTTTAGTTGAGTTGGTTTTCTAACAATAACCCGCAAAAACCAATTCTAAAGGCATTTTAAACTAATATAAAATAAATGAATTACATATGGGGTAGTGTTTGGAGGGAGGCAAAGTTGTAGGGCGATGATTGGGTCATGTTCCGGATGGCTCGAGATGTTGTTGGTGGGTCGCTGGAAAGGTTGGGATGTGGTGATACGTGCCACGTGGAGGCTATAGTGGTGGAGGTTATCTCGGTTAGGGAGACCTTGAGCCAAGTGGCAGATTGAGAGTGGGGATAATAGTAGAGTCCGACGTGTTTAATTGTCATTGAAGTTATTAAGAGTGGAAGGGAGGGAAATAGTGATTTTGGTTTGATTATATCTAATATCTTAGCTCTTATTCATTAGTTTAGAAGTATAAAGTTTTGTTTTGTTCGTTGGTCTGCAAATTAGATGACCCATGTCTTAGATAAGTCATCTGTTTGTGTGTTAAGCTAGAATTTCATACTCTGATTGATGAGCTTTAGATCTTTTGCTTAATTAATAAAGTTGGTTGTTTTGCTCAATAAAAAAAATGGTAAAAAACTCAATTTAGCTCTTAGGCTTTCATGTTTCGACCCAATTTACTTCATAAATTATTTTAAACTCAAAATAGTATATGAATTTTCGTATTTCGATTCAATTTTGTCCCTGAACTTTTTTTAGACCCAAAATGGTCTATAAATTTTCGTGTTTCAATCAAATCTAATCCCTAAACTTTCAAATATATATTGACCCAATATAGTATTTACCCTAAGAGCTTATATCAAAAGCTTATGGACTAAATCAGGTCATTATTTAAAAGTTAATATAATATTTTGAATTAAAAAAGTTCAGAGATTAAGTTTGGTCAAAACAAATTGTTTAAGGATTAAATTGAGTCGAAACAGAAAAGAATACATTGACTATTTTATGTTAAAAAAAATTAAGGACCAAACTAAATAAAAACATAAAAATTGAGTGAGTATTTTAAATCTTTTACCTTTAAAAATATTTCCTGTAAGTTGTTAGCAGAGTGAAGACCGGTAGACGACAAGGCAAGAAACTCGTCGGAGCAATGGTGGCGCCAAGAATTTAACCGTAAGGATAACAGATTCTCCAATTTCCACATGTCAGAGCAGTAGCCATCCACGTGTCAAAACATTAAGATAATTAATTGAACAATTTCAGTAGTCACTCACTCGAAGCTCTTCATCGATGGCTCTCCAAGCTAATTCGACGCTAGGGTTCCGATTATCAACCCCATTTTCTGCGCTACCAATTTCCAGAAATCACGGTTTCCTCAGAACCTCAAAGCCCTCAAAATCCAATTTCAAATCAGCTCGCGCTCTGAGAAATGTTGGAATCACTCGATCCTCTCTGGTGGACCAACAACAAGAAGCAGAAATGTCCTTCACCGAATCCGAAAATCGCCTCATTGAAGCCCTCATCGGCATTCAGGGACGCGGCCGATCCGCTTCTCCTCAGCAACTCAACGTAAGTAATTGACCTCCCTCTTCACTTCAACATTTTGATTTTCACTTACAACGTACAATTTTGTGTGTTTTCAGGAAGTTGAGCAGGCGGTGAAAGTTTTGGAAGGGTTAGAAGGCGTGTCTGATCCGGTTGGTGACTATTTACATCTTTATTTTATTTTATTTTGTGTGTAAGGTTGAGTTTGTGGATGATAATTTTATCTTGAATTGATAATTACTACTTTCGGTCTTGAACATATTTGAATTTGCACTTGTTTTGTTGAAATTGTTAGGCTTTGGTGAATGATTGTTTCTGCTGCTAATTATATGGTGTTTTAGATGCTAAATATATTGATCATATATGTGTAGACAAGTTCAGATTTGATAGAAGGTAAATGGCAATTGATGTTTACAACTAGACCCGGTACAGCATCTCCCATCCAGGTTAGATATTTTTTATATTTATTTATGTTTCAAATACCATGAGATGATTAATATTTTGTTTTCATTACTAATCATTGGTCATCTTGTGCCATTACCTCATACTTCAACATAACTCATATTTAGTACAAGCATTTACTTTCTCCGGTGATTTTTTATTCTTGCCTTGTGATGATGTTTGTGTAATGTGTTGTGTGTTGATGTAGAGAACATTCGTGGGCGTTGACTTCTTTAGTGTATTTCAAGATATATACCTGCGAACAAATGATCCTCGTGTGTCAAACATTGTAAAATTCTCAGATGCAATAGGTGAGCTAAAAGTTGAGGTATGACTTCACTACTTAAACTATCATAATTATTTGTTTTTGGCAAAACATTAACATTTTGATATGCAGATGTATAGTCTAGGTATGTTTGTCATTTTGCAATTTGGATACTATTTTCTGGCTTTTATTACCTATTTGATTTTGAAGAGTCGGAATTTGTCCATCCAAACTAGTTTTGAATAGTTATTACGTCAAATATTACACTAGCGTGGCAAGACACCCAATATATATATGGATAAAGAGGTTAAAGAGGAAATAAAGAGGGTCATTTAATTGATCGTCCCCTGTTTACCTTTAGGATGGGCATCAATAAGTGTTTGCGTGAAAACAGAGCTTAACTGGAAGTGTTATACAAATTTTGATCTAACCACTATGGATGCAAAATATCTAATCAAGCCTGTATGCATCATGAGTGGGTGTATAAGATGCAGCAGCAGGCGCGCGACCTTAGTAGCTTCTCACATTTAGGAAAAAGATCTTGGAGAAGCTAAGATATTAAAGAGATTTATAAAACTCTTTATGTGGCTTTGATGGTTCTAAGCAAATCTGCCATCCGCGGTATAAAAAAAATCTCATGCATTAGTTGCAACTTAACATGGTGAACCTGTCTTGATGCATAATCATTCCAAGTTATAGTCATGGGAATTATATTGAAGTTACTATAGTAATTTTCATTGTGAAAGCAAAAGCCTGTGGTGGTTACTAGAATGGGTAATCTGGGTGATTTTTATAAATGCTGGTATGCTTTTGCAAAGCATATGTATCATTCAGTATTTCATAGAAAGGAAGTAATTTTATGTTATAATTTTCCATTCAACAAAATTTTATCTCATACAGGCAGCAGCATCAGTCAAAGATGGAAAACGAATCCTTTTTCAGTTTGACAGAGCAGCCTTTTCATTGAAATTTCTACCTTTTAAGGTACCATATCCTGTTCCATTTAGGCTACTTGGAGATGAAGCAAAGGGTTGGTTAGACACTACATATTTATCCCATTCTGGAAATCTCCGTATTTCAAGAGGAAATAAGGTAAATAGTTGGTTTACTACTTAGCTATCCTAATTTGGCACTCTGTTCACCTTCTTTGTACTTGCTTGCACTATATGACTTCTAAGCACATTTGGCAATGTCTTTGTAGTGCAGGGCACCACATTTGTTCTCCAAAAGAAAACCGAACCTAGGCAAAGATTGCTGTCTGCCATCTCTACCGGTATAAGTGTCAAAGAGGTAAGATTAGCATTTTTACTTTTTAAGGTATGTTTAAACATGTGTTGATTTGCTTCACAACATAAACTTTCCCTTCCTAATTCTTCCCAATCCATGACCCACTCATCAGGCAATTGATGAGTTTCTCTCCTTAAATCGTAATATTGCTGAAGGTGAACAGGAACTCATAGAGGGAACATGGCAAATGATATGGAGTTCACAGGTAGATTTGTGCTGATAATTGCATTTACTTCATTGTTTATTTATGGAATAGCACTAGTATTGCATATAGGTTAGTTTAGAGCATTGACCAGCACCACATGATGACAAAGCATGTAGTGCCTGCTTTCTAGTTTACAATGTCTAGCCATCAATATTATTGCATATAAATTCAATTTATCATCATAGCTTGGGTTAAGTTTTTAGACGAACACCTGAAGATTTCAAATGAAACAAAAGCGTAATCCTTCAGAACCTATAAATGAATAGCGGACAAGAAGAGGAAAGATTACATGACTTTTGTTTCTTTACAAGAAAAAAATAATTAGTTTACCCCTATAATAAGGTGCATTATTGTACAAATTGAAGCTACAAACAGAATAGCTATGCCAGGACACCTCCTGATACATCTCACTATTTCTGTCTGCCCTTGTTTGGGGCTTCTAATCTTAAATTGGAGCTTAACTTTACTCTAGCTTGAGAAGCAAGAAAAGAGAGAGTTTCAGAAGAGAATTTTGACTTTTGAAATGGCTTTTACTAATTAAGAACTAAAATTGCAGCCTTAAACTACTAAGGAATTATCTGCAATTTGTATTTGTGCTGTTACCTCGCCTTTCTCGTGAATGGAAGTGTCCATCCTATCATGATTTTTGTGTTTTGATTATATAGATTAGTTTGTGTCGTAGTAAAAAAAGATTATGTCCTGATCCTGGATGTAGCTGTAGAAGCAGCTGAGAAACCAGCTTTGCAATACCAACTTGAATCATTTTTGTGTTTTGATTATATAGATTGGTTTGTGTTGTAGCAAATTCTGAGGGAGGAGCATGTTGTTTGAAAGAACTAATTTTGTAATCATGTGTTAATTAATTGTATTCCTACTAGTCAAAATCAAGTTTAAGAGTCAAAAGATCATCACTCTAAAGCTAAAAATTTCAGCCCCTTTGCTAATGGCAGATGGAGACAGATAGTTGGATAGAGAATGCTGGCAATGGTCTCATGGGCAGACAAGTAAGCATGGGATGGAACCCTTACAATCTTTTTCAGATTTTGATTCTATGAACGTATATTTCTTTTCTATTATGGCACTATTTTGACTAACTGCTTCAATGCCACTTATTAGATTGTCAAGAAGAATGGACAGCTAAAATTCCTCGTTGATATCTTGCTTGGGTTCAGATTCTCCATGAACGGCACATTTGTGTAAGTGCCTCATTAAATCTATAAGTAACATCATAACATAAACGTTTTCTTGAAGTTTGGGGTGTAAGCTCCCTGATCAAGTAACAATTAAAACTCACCTTCTGAGCATTTCAACAAGATTTTTAAACCTTTGTTAACAGAAGGAGACCAAATACTTAAAAAACAAAATGTCCCAGATGGTTACAAACCACAAAATAACCAAATGGACTCCAAAGGTTGTTGAAATTTGTCATATTCTAAAGTTGTTTCAACCCTATGTGATGGAAAGGCATAGCCCGTCACTTTTTCACTAGTGTCTTGAACTCAGCAACTGAGCAGGTCCAGCTGTTTGTGTTTAAGTGTACATTGCATGCTGTTATGTTAGATACACTGTGAAACAAATCTTGCTGGCAGGAGGCATCTCTATGGCATTAAGAACTAACTTGGATGTCTAACTTGATGGTTTGTCTTGTTTTGTGTGTAATATATATTGATAGGAAATCTGGCACCAATACATACAATGTTGTGATGGATGATGGAGCCATAATTGCTGGGCAATTTGGATATCCAGTAGAGATGGAAAGCAAGTTTGTTCTTGAACTGCTGTAAGACTTCTCATTAGATACTTTGCTTGGTTCATGATTTCTGAATATCCACACATTTCTGATACTTGTATGTTCAATATATGTTAATACTTATTGCAGATATAGTGACGACAAGATCAGAATCACTCGGGGCTACAACAAGATTCTTTTCGTGCATACGCGCATAGGTGGATGATGAATTGATAACAAGAAATAGAGTTATCACATTGTATATCCAGTGCCTGACTTGAATATATAAGGCCTTTAAAGAGTAGTCAAGCACAGTCTAGACCCATTTTCTAGATAAAAAGGAAATATGTATAAACTGTATTCATGGCATTTGGTGTAGATATTGTGTGTTGAGAAATGAGAATCAATAATCGGAATGAGATTCTCTTTGTTCTTGATTGGACTACATCTTTTTTAGACATTAAAATGACTCTCAAATGGATACCTCATTTTCATTTTTATTCTCTCATTCTACATTTCTTTTAAAATTCAAATGATATCTAAATCCACAAATTGTATTCCTCTCCACTCACTTTGATTGGTTGTAAAGAATGAATACCTCATTTTATTTTTTATTTTTTTGCTTTGCCTTCATGGACAATCATTTTAGACAAAACTTATATTCTCTCCGTCCCAAAATGAGTGTCCTGTTTCTATTTTTAGATTATTATATTATTATTTTTCCTATATTACCCTTATCACTTTATGCACTGCACATGGGTGTAGGTGGAAATATGAGGGTAATATTGGAAGCACATTAAATTATGTAGTAATCCTTATTTTTTGCAAAAAATGGAAACAAGACACTCATTTTGGGACGGAAAGAGTATTTTAGTTGTAACCAAACATTGAAAAAAGTTATTTTGTACTCTTGTTTGACCAGGTCATGAGTTAATCCAAACACCCTTTTGTTTAATTGAGTTGTTCACAATTGACACTAATATAATTATAGGGTTAAATAGTCGTGTCTCCCTTGGACTGACATTTTTTTTTTTGCTATAGTCCTTAATTAAAATCGAGCATGATTTAAGCCCTTGGACTTTACTATTTTTTCTAATTAAACCTACATTATTGATTTTAGCCGGTTTTGATGTGAAACATTATCATTTCACATAAAATTTTAGACCAATCAGCAATACACATCATACTCCAGTTATTATAGATGAAACGTCATCATTTTTTTTAGGTAGGATCGCCAAAACGACATCATTTTGGGTGTGGTTTTTTCAAAAAATAAAACATTTTCATTATATTTATTACAATGAAATTTTGACGTGGACTAAAATCTTACGTGACATGATAATGACGTGTCACCTAATTAACATGTCGTATCACATCAAAACTGGCCACAATTGATAGCTTGGATTTAATTAAAAAAATAATGGAGTCCAATGACTCAAATCATGCCTGAAAAAACTTCATCATTACCAGCAAAGATGGAGAATAGCCGAATAGGTAAACAAAAAAGATGGAAAAAATGATAGAAGTTAAGGTTTCATTTTATCTGATCCAAAACTACGTAGTTTTGAATGCGACACTTAATTGAAACCACGTAGTTTTGATTCCAACTGATGTCTAATTAATATATATATATATATATATATATAGAATAAAGAATCTAAGCCACATTATTTTT
>JAYMSZ010001337.1:0-14654 GCA_036897665.1 Pelargonium citronellum | reverse complement strand
ATCCATTTGAGAAATATCCAATGTCGTTCCAACTAAATAAATAAATACAAAACAATTTCCCATTTTTCTCAATCCCTCTCCCACAAGCAAAACACAATCACACCGAGTATATAAATATGACCTTCCTCCCAAAACACCACCCAAACACATACACATAGCATAGCAGCACAACCCAAAAAAACGCAGCAATTTATCGAAACCAATTAGCTCAACATTAATGGGTTCCGAACCAGGCTACCCAATCAAGACCATCGTGGTTTTGGTCCAAGAAAACCGCTCCTTCGACCACATGCTTGGCTGGATGAAGTCACTCAACCCGGAGATCGACGGCGTCACCGGCGCCGAGTCCAACCCGCTCTCCACCACCGACCCGAACTCGGCCCGAGTCACTTTCAAGGACCGCTCCGCCTACGTGGACCCCGACCCGGGCCACTCCATCCAGGCCATCTACGAGCAAGTCTTCGGCGAGCCCTGGTCCGCCGAATCGGAGGCCAAGAACCTCGCTCCGGCCATGCAAGGGTTCGCTCAGAACGCGGAGCGCACGCTGGCCGGCATGTCCGAGAACGTCATGAACGGATTCGCTCCGGACGCGATCCCGGTCTACAAGGAGCTCGTTTCCGAGTTCGCGGTCTGCGACCGGTGGTTCGCGGCGATCCCGTCGTCGACGCAGTCGAACCGTCTGTACCTGCACTCTGCGACGTCGCATGGAGCCACCAGCAACGACACTAAGGCGCTGGTCGCTGGTTATCCGCAGAAGACCATATTCGAGTCGCTGGAAGACGAAGGCTTCAGTTTTGGGATTTATTACCAGATTGTCCCTACCACTCTTTTCTACAGGTACACACCCATTTACAATTATAAAATGTCATTTATATTCTTTAATTTGATCACTGGTTCTTGATTGGATTCGCAAGTTAACACATTAAAACTCTTTTACTATACTTTAAAGAATTCTCATTCCAAAGCCAGTCATAGTTTTTTTAATTGGTAAACGGTATTTTTTATTAGTTTCCAAAGAAGAAAACAAAGTTCAAACACCCATAATAAGTCCAGTAATTAAAAACTTAAAGTTCATCTCTTTTATTAAAAATATGTTGAGTGTTCTTCAAAAAAAAATATGTTGAGTGAGATTGAATGCAAATACTGTTTCCACTCACATAATCTGTGTAGGCAAATACATTACAACTATTGAGTTTAATTATTAGTTTGAATTTAATTGATAGAGCCAGTTGAGAATGTACAAAGATATGAGATCATCAACCCTCTAAATTAATGTATATGACTTAGTCTTTAGCAAGTATCTCGGTTATGATCCAGAAGATCTAAATATTTTTTACTATTAGTTACTAATTCAAAACAATATCTTGATTAGTTAGGACGATTTTTTTATTTTTCTATCCAAATTATAAATAATATATTTATTTAGTGTTATTGACGTCATTTATTTTCTTGGATCCTCGTTTTTGTGTGTGATAAGTATAAGCATTTGAAGTTTATTATTATTATTATTGTTTAAAAGAAATGTTAGTAATTATCCTGAAATCAACTTTAGTTGGTAGGGTGGGCCTACTCAAATAATTTAGAATACAAAAGCATGAAGATGGAATATGTGATGTTAATATACCTAAATTAATGCACATGCTTTTTTTTAGGTCACCTATATAATACAGGTCACACTGATCATCGTAATAATTCAACACAATATTTAACAATTTAATTTCTCGATAAAATAAAAAAAGATTCATATGGTTGGCTTGATCCACATGCCCTTGTTGAATTACTCATGTTAAATGCCAACAAAAATCTACACCAAACTTTGACTCCCAATTTTCTCAATTTTGGATTTTACTATTTTTCTAAACACTTTTTTAGATCTTAATTAGAATTCTTTTTTAGCTCTTAATTAGAATTTAGCATGTATGAGCCTTTAAACTCCTGTATATTTTTTAATTAAAGTCACGTTATCGGTTGTAATCGATTTTGATGTGACACGTCATCATCATAACTCTTAAGATTTTAGTTAATGTCATCTTCCAGTTGCGATAGATAGAACAAAAACGTTTCATTTTTTGCGATAATCACACCTGAAGCGATGTTGTATTGACGTCTTACATCAAAATTATGAAATGAAACGCTATCGTTCCATCTATTACAGTTGAAGTCTTGATGTGTACTGCCGACGTGATCTAAAATCTTAAGTGACATGATGACGCGTCTCATCAAAATTGACTATAATCGGTACGTAACGTGAGTTTAATTAAAAAAAATTTGAAGTTCACGGACTCAAAGCAGCCTAAACCCTTGATAGGAGCTAAAAAAATGTCAACCCAAAAGAGACGAAACCAGTTAACCATATTTTTTTTACTAAATTTTATTTGGTTTACTATAAATACGTGAATTAAATGAATTGGCAGGAACATGAGGAAATTGAAATACATAGACAACTTCCATCAATTTGACATAGACTTCAAGAGGCACTGCAAGGAAGGGAAGCTCCCAAACTACGTAGTGATCGAACCCAGATACTATGATCTCTTGTCTCTCGCCGCCAACGACGACCACCCTTCCCATGATGCCTCCAATGGCCAGAGGTTTGTTAAGGAAATTTACGAGGCTCTCAGGGCTAGCCCTCAGTGGAACCAGACCCTGTTCCTCATCGTATACGACGAACACGGCGGCTTCTACGATCATGTCCCCACTCCGGTCACCGGAGTCCCCAGTCCCGATGGCATCGTCGGTCCCGAACCCTATAAGTTCAAGTTCGAACGTCTTGGCGTCCGAGTTCCCGCCATTATGATTTCTCCATGGATTGAGCCTGGCACAGGTTGGTAATCACTCCATTCATTTTGGTAAAAACGGTGTTGTTTAATAAGGTTAAAATGACACGTCAGCAAAATAATTATCTAATACGGAGTATGTTTTTAATTTTACGTCAGACCACTAAAATAACAAAAATTCGGAAATAAGTTGGGTATTTTACCTTTATTTTTACGAGGTAAAAGACCCAATTTAGTTTCTAAACTTTGGTTTGTCAGACCAATGTAGTTCCTAAATTTTTAATTTTAACCCAAGATAGTTTCTAAACGTTTGTGTTATGACCCAATTTGGTTTATGAATTTTTTTTTATATCCAAATCGGTCTTTTGAACTTTCAAATATTGATTTAAAATGATCTTTAGAGCTTAGGTCAAAAGTTCAGTAAATAAATTTAGTTGATATTTAAAAGTTTATGTACTATTATGAGTTAAAAAATGTTTACGTACTATTATGTGTTGAAAGAAGTTCATGGACTATATTTAGTTTAAAAAGTCTAAATTGGTTCGAAACAAGAAATTCAAAAACCATTTTGGATTAAAAAAGCTGAAATATCAGTAGGTTGAAACACCAAAATTAAGGTACAAAATTGGGTCTTTATCTTTTTACTAGATAATAACTTGTCCTAAAATGAAGGAATTTATGTGATGTGCAGTGTTGCATGGGCCTTCGGGACCTGATCCGACCTCACAGTTCGAGCACTCGTCGATATGTGCGACTGTGAAGAAGATATTCAATTTGAAGGAGTTCCTGACGAAGCGTGATGCGTGGGCTGGAACCTTCGAGAGTGTTGTGAATCGTAGCAGCCCCAGGACAGACTGTCCTCTGAAGTTGCCGGAGCCTGTAAGGATGCGGGAGGCTCCGGCAAATGAGGAGGCCAAGCTCTCCGAGTTTCAACAAGAGCTTGTTCAAATGGCGGCCACTCTCAACGGAGACCATGCCAAGGATGTGTATCCCAACCAACTGGTGGAGAACATGACTGTTTCTGAAGCCGTTAAATATGTTGATGCGGCTTTCAAGCAATTCTGCGACGAATGCAAGAAATCTAAAGACGGCGGAGATGCTAATGCGTCGTCTAATTCTACTCGGACAACCTCCAAGACATTTACTCAGAAGTTGTTTTCTTGTTTAGTGTGTGATAATTAGCTTACCACTGTTTGGGTTCGAGACTGTCCTGTCTTGCATGTACCAATGTGATTTGAATGTGTTTCTATAAGATATTGCTACTATTTAATAAATTAATAATCATAATCCAAATATTAGTTATTTGTGAAGAGAATGCTAGTTATATACATATTAAGTACACAACATTGAAAGGAAAGAGTCATTTATTATTCATTAATTCCTTGGTTTGGACGACAAAAATGTTTGGGAATATCTAAAACCATAGATTCATCTGTTTCCCTTGACAATATACAAGTGGCTATGCATTCATATGGCCAAGAATCATATGTTTTCGACTTGTGAAGAATAACTTGCGGGAGGACGTCATATCAAGGATCGCAAATTCGATTTACCATTCCAATCCAATGCAGTGCACATAATCGTCCCTGCATCCAACAAAGATCCTGCCTCCAATCATCACAGGAGAGGAAAATACATCTCCTTCGAGCTCCACCCTGGCAAATTCCTGCACTGCATCTTCTCCTGTGAAGGTCAAGCTAACACGGAGCAGACAAATGCTTCCCGAACTGGAACAGACACAGACCAACCTGGAAACCATAGAAGATGAATATATACATGGCAGCAGATATATGTTCAAAATTTTATAACAAGTTCATTTTGTTTCTTCACCTGTCAGAAAGATGGGGTGAATCGGATACCAACTGCAAGTTCTCGTCTACATAAGCTGAGGCTGTTATAGGATTTCCAACACTATGTTCCCACAGTAAGATCCCCTTTTCCTGAAGTGAGCCAACATCAATCAGTGTGCAATAGAAAGCAAAAGAACGTAAAAGCATTAAACCGACATTTCTTAATACATATGCATAGAAAGTCTAATAACCTCAAGAAACCCTGTGACTGAGATACTAACTTATTATTTAGCAGGATACTAGGATGAAATCAACATTATAAAGAGTATAAATAAATAGATTAAACCGATGCATAAAATCATTTGTCATTCTATATGTCAATTTCAATTACCAATAAAATCTTTTGCTTTCATTCTGCTGCATCTAAAGGGGAAAAAGACAGTTCGGAATGCCAAATCATCCAATCATTGAAAAGGATATATATTCAACTTAATATGAGCAAATTCTCAACGTTTGACACAAATGCAACTAAGTATATTAAAAAGTAAGGTGTCAGTTGAGGAGAAATAAAATATATTGGAACTCATGCATGCTGTACTCATAGTCTTCACAAGATTTATTGCAGCAGATCACATAATTAGATCACTGTCATGAACACAGATTACTTAGAAAGTATCAACTAACAATTATTTAACCAAAATCCAAGCTCTCTTTCATGGTTCAAAAAATGCATTCTAGGTAACAAAATCAATCATTTCAGAAGAGGAAAAAGAGATAATTACATGCAACGGAAATAATGAAGAAACATTTTAAGATATGTAAGCAATTACTGCCAGTCATACCAGATCAAATGAATATATGCTTCCATTTCTGGAACATACGAGGACCTGCAAAATCATAGATGGCAAGAAATTTACTATATTAGAGAAGATAGATTACTTCATTACTACAGCATGCACCAATATTATCTTTCAAACTCATGAACAAAATACTATAAGTTATATACATAGTGCAAGTATATATACCTTTTGGGCAGAAGAAAATTTTCTGGAAGCATGGATGTTTAACAAATAAGCCAACAGTATTCACTGAATATCATGCTAGATTTTGAATTTTTGATATAAGGTTCACTATGCCTCCAATTGATTTGGAAAATTTGAAGGAAATTCAAAAGCTAGTTTGTAAGAGGAAATTCCTTAACTAGTTTCCTCATCCTATTTTTCTTTCCTTTTAACTTTTTCCAGGATCCTGTTAAAGCCAAGATTTTAAATGATGTCTCAAGATAGAATGATACTAGGAAAATTAAAGAACTTAGGGCTTGCATAATCTTGGGGAATCACAAATCTTCGTGATATGTTTGGATGAAGGATTTACAGTTCTCCAAGGATATAAGAAATGATGGGTTTGTAATTAAATGCCGTTATTTGTGACTTCCACCGTTGGACTTATTTATCACCAAAGAATATCTATAGTAGAGAGTGACAACGACATAGTGGTGCAGATGTTGATAATGACGATAATGATGACAATGACAACTACATGCTGGTTGGTAGCAAAGACTGATGGGGGTCATGAGGCAGGCAAAGCCAGCATTTTGGTGGTGGTGATGCTGGAGGAAGTGATAATATGGTGTTAGTGGATGAAGGGTTTGTTAGTGATATGATAATGAATTCACAGTAGTTGTGATGATGGTGTAGGTAGTTTAGTATTCTTAACCTATAATTTCTATATTTACAATTTCTCCAATGAAATCTAGAATTAAAATTTTGGTCCTTTGAAATCTTAAGTTCAAATGACATGGATCTAGTACTTCTTTATCCCATGAACCAAAGCTGAGATGTTTCAAAA
Source organism: Pelargonium citronellum (assembly GCA_036897665.1). Classification (NCBI taxonomy): domain Eukaryota; kingdom Viridiplantae; phylum Streptophyta; class Magnoliopsida; order Geraniales; family Geraniaceae; genus Pelargonium; species Pelargonium citronellum. The sequence goes on along the minus strand of JAYMSZ010001337.1, from coordinate 8,239 downwards.
ATGAATTAAAAAAAAAAAACTCATAAGAATTCAGTTCACCAAACAAATTGTTGAAGATACATCTGTTAGATACTTGACATAAATTTATATTACCAGGAAGGAATTTTTCATAAGGAATTAAGAGTAGAATCTAAAAAACAAAATGGATGTACTTCTACCAAATGCTAGATTAAACGTAATGAAAGGAATGGTAATTTTGTATATTTCCGAAGTATCATTCACATCTAGCTTGGAATCCTCATGACCACAAAAAGATCAAATTGAACAAACAATAACTCTAAATTAATGAAAATGGAAAAGAAGGTTCAACTAGTTATAAAATTAAATTCAAATTATATATAAAACAAACCTCAAAGAAAGGCCTTTACCTGAGAAGGAAGAGCTGAAGATATGCAGCCCCCAGCAAATATTGGACCACCAGTTCTACACTGAACAAGAAAAAACACAGCATATAAGAAACAGAGAACTGAAAATCTTATATTCATGATGCTTAGATTCAACGAAAGCATTAGTACGAGAGAATGGAGAACTGTGCTGCTCCCAAATTTTACATTCACACAAATATTTGGACATGAAAGCATAGAGCAAATAATGAGAGCCAAGTTCAAGCCACATGGGAGCTTCCCAACAAGTTATCCATCCAATGTGTATTTTGACAATCAGTACATTACAAGTCGCAGAGTGGCATGTATTGATTGTTTGCAACCATAAACTAACCACGGAAATATTATCCTCAAAGCACACGTAGCTATAAAAACAGAACAAAGCAAGCACTAAAAATATGATAAGCACCATAAGGTTTTCTGGAAGCTTCTTCCTTTCTGCTTACAACTTGATCAAACATATTATTTTCAACATCCTAACATCTGCTCTGTAGGAGGAAAGCAGGGCATAACCAGCATGGAGTTCATCCTATCTGAATTCGAAAAATCCAAACAGGTTCGTTATATGCATATTTGTAGATAAATATCTCTAGTGCATTTTGGACGTGCATACAAGGGCCAATGTGAGAGATTCCGAGTGAGAATCACTGTACAAGAAACATAGACACTCCATGATACGTATGGTCTGAGCTTTAAGCCTTTAATGACTGTAACTAAATGTCTTACTTTCCACAACGAGATTCCTTGTCTCCTACATTTGGTATAGAGTGTAGATCAACCAAGCCACATATAACACCGAGCATGCTTTGTGTTGCTTGCTAGGTTACATATATTTATATTTGCTATTAGTGCCTTAAATTTCAGATGTAAGTTAAATAAATAAAACAAGTTCTTACCCTCCAAATAATAGATCCAACTGAATCAAATGCAACAATGTGGCCATCCACCAAGCAACAAATAACTGCAGGGAACCAAACATATTGAATTACTGAATGTCTTGACTACAAGGCTGGTTTCTATCTGATTTTTCACACAATCACAAACCACAGAGAATCTTTATATAGATATCAGTCCAAAATACCATATGCATACCATTTCCATTTGGAGAGATGCAAAGAGAGGCAAACACTGGCACTTCTAACTCATGAAACCAGAGAGTATCAAATGGTGAAACCTGCATATGTAAAACACAGCCTAAGTGAAAGATCACTAGTCCTTCTGTGGTATGCATTGCATCGAAACATTTTTAGTGAAGAGGGGTGGTGAAGATCATAGTCATATGAACTGTGGAACGCTTTGGTATGCAGAATGAAAATAGTGACGCGGAACGTTATGGGTCTCCGAACGAGGATTGGTGGGGTATGCTTATTAGAAACCTTATTTCAGAATGGAAAACATTTATATGGAACGAGGAACATTTTTTTAGTGAACACATATGATAAAATATTTGAAAATATAAATCGAACAAAGCACATTCAATATATTTTAGGTCTATATATGCATTAGGTATTTAGATATAGGTTTAGGAGCATAACATGCGGACCGTTGTTTATTTTTATTAATTTGTTTTTACAATCGGATTAAAAGCTTATTTGTTGAAAGGAGCCGTATAGCACTCAGAATGCCAAATTCACAGCTTTGGGACATCAGTGTTCTACGATTTGGAATGCCTGTTTCAGAAAAGTAATTGCTACTAAAATAGTGATTTCTAGTAACCATGGGGAATATAATATATCTACCCCTCAAACAAGTTTATGCCTTGAAACTAAAATTAAAATCGTTAATTCCATATCACTTGGAGGTCAACAGTACAAACACAATATTGCAGTTAACAAACTACCCATATTCCCCAAAAAGAAGAAATCTTTTCAGAAGTTTATTCTCAATTCTTCGAATTTGATAAAACAAGTCTGTCATATGCTCATACCTTTATTGATACCGCAGTGACACGGCCACTAGTAGATGCCACATAAAGTGTCCCGCGCTCCTTCAAATATAATTAAGCATTAAATTCAGTCATGGGTACATTTTCGGAAAATGAGAACAATCAAGTACCAGAAATGGAACTAAAAAGTAGATGCACAGTTGCTAGCATGAATTGTATTCTAAATTACTGTGATCTCCTAGTGCTCCTATTATATTCCACAAATAAATTACCCCTAGTTCTTCAGCATTTTACAGCAAAAAGGCTTCTAAAATAGGTTGAATTGTCAAAGAGCTATAAGAGAATCATATAACAAAACAATTATACAGTAGAACTTTTATAAAACAGATGTACACATGTTACAAGGAAACAATAATATTTTACCAATTGAGGAAATTCATTAGAGATTAGTCCACATACTAATGCAAGTTATATATGATACCCTCTTTTTATTCCTTAGATGTTGAATCCAATGAAAGTAAAATTCTTTGCATTGCACTAATTTTAAGAAGACGGACCAACTAAATTTTTAATCAGAACTGTAGTGTATACTAAATGCTCTTCCTTATGCTCAGCTAGACAAATAGTTTTTTAATTATATAAGTCAAGGCAAACTTTAAAACTCTTTTGGCAAAATAAGAACATATGCGGAATGGCATGGGTTATTAAGAACTGCTTAACAGTCAAAAACTGGAAACAAAGACAACTTAAACTAATGTAGAACATCTCCACATGGACCATATGTCATTTTCCAAATGGTTTCCTGATAAGTAACAATTTCCTAGAAGAAATTTAAATGCCAAAAATCACCTCATCAATTGCAGGTGAGCCATATATACTGCCACCACATGGAAGCTTATAAAGACAGCAATGCTTTTTATAGTCAAGAGCATATAAGTTATGGTCGTGCGTTCCACACCTGCAACATGAAAATGGAAATTCAAAATCATGAATTGTCCCTATGGGGTATAGTAGTTATAATTTTATAATTACTTGAGAATTAGCAACATAGCATTTAAGGTTGACACATATTTCTAATTGGATAGACATGAAATGAAGAAACCAATGTCCCCATATTTGAATATTTTTGTGGCCCATGTAGTACTAGTACAGTAGCAATCACGATGTCAATGGCCTTATATGTCACACAAAATGGCTAGTAAAGTTGAAGACAACAGTGGTGATACTATTGGCCGGAAATCTAGTAGTACTTTTTGGAGGTAGAATTGTATTGGTGATGAAAACCCTCTGGTGGTAAAAGGTCATTATTATCTTGGTTACAAGTCACAATATTAAAGGTTAGGTAAATTTGTGAAGGTCATAGCGGATAACAGGAGCAGTTGTTGCTGGCACAGTGTCAAAGGTGCAGAACATAATCATGCCAAACAAAATATGAGTGGAAAGAGAGAATATACATGAGGAATAAGGCCAATAAATTTAAGGTTTTAAGGCTAGTTTCAGAAGTTAAAAACTAGTATAGGTTGATTAGTAAGCACAGGAAATAATTGAATTTTAAGGACAGAATAGTCACTGGAAGTGACTGGACATTGTAATAATCATAGTATCATACATATATAAATAAATAAATAAATAAAGCACATACTTTACCAGATCAATTGTCTGCATTTGTCTACGGTTGGCTGAGACTTCACCTTCAAATGTTGAAAATGAAATCAGACCAACACAAATAGGACAACCGAAACAATACAAGATATGGGGTCTGAGTAAATGAAATAAAACCAAAGGTTCAATAGGAATGAAAAAGGAAAAAAAGAAGAAGTAAATATACTACAATTTCACACAACTTTTATGTGTATATTATAAAACCATTCTACACATGCACTTGCACATCAGATTACACCCAGCATAATGTGTGTACGTTGATGTGTCAATCTAGACGATCTAACACTTCTGATATAACTATTTAGGAGAAAAAGAACCTCCACAAGCTCCATAGTGATGGCATTTTTAATGTATCAGGAGATATCATCTAATATCACTTATACACTAACTTGTAAGGGGTAAAAGGACCGACCAGTCGAGAAGGATTTGTAGAGATCATACTGTTTAAATCACCTTAGATTCTTCAATCTTTTAAATATAGTAATATGAATGACGCCAACATCATTACTAGGTAAATGTCCTGCATCATGGCAGCCCTATAGAGGCCTCACTGAACAATGGTGCTACCAATTGGGGCCATTGAAGTTCAAATCTACTACTAGAATATGTAACTGGAAGTTGATAGAATCTACAGATTGGGACAGATTAGTCTTTATTTCATAAAAATACAGCCACACAGGCACAAATCACAACTCATAACTTAAAATTGTGACTTATATCCGTTATAGATTCCTGTAGATGGGGATATAGAATCTCTCTTCCACACTTAGCTGGATGGGTTACAAAGGAGAAAGCCATTAGCAAGTTCAATTTAAATTGATTTCCCAAAACACTACCCAAAGTCATGGATGAAAAATATTGTCAGGAAAACCCATCTTTTCTTGAATGCACACCCAAAGCATCTAAAAGGAAAAAAAAGATCTGTACTCACACCAGTGGGATAGAATGGAAGACCAACAAAGTAAACATAATAACTTCCCTTGGAAAGTAAATTGTTCTACTTTGGTGCACAATGATTACTCACTGAGGAAGTGAAAGCAAGACAAGGTTTTAAAATTGTACCTCACCACATGTTTGAAATGTCCAACAGATGTCCCCACTATAAAAATCAAGAAAATATATTTTCCCTTTGTAGCATCCAACGACAACCTAAAAGAATGAAATAACAGTCACTTCTAAGGGCTTAACAGACTATAAAACACACATAAATAAATGAATATGAACCTGAGAAAAGTCAGCCAGAATTGCTGCTGAACATTCAATTCGTCCCTCTAGTTTGACTTCCCACTTGATTGAACCACTGATCCGAATTATGCGATCATCAATACTTGAGTTAGAAGATAAATGGGTTTACAGTGAAACACTTTTAAGTATGTTTCATGAAAAAAAGAACGATCTTAGGTCCTTAAGAAGGACATTAATGGCTAATGATTACAATTATATGTTAACAAATGCACGACAATTCTTTCATAGAGAAAATATATGCTTCTAAGCTTCAAAACAGAACCCAAACAGCCACACAATATTCTAAGTAACAACATAAGGGTGAGTTATCATATGCATGGTACATTAATACATACATAGTTACATACTCATATACATACACAGACACTTGGTTCCTCTCTTTACTTGTCAGGTTATAGGTATATATTATCATATAATTTAGATTTCTTCCTTTAAACCGACAATATCCTATTATGTAAAGTGAACAGAAAATTGATCGGTGATTCTATATATCCAATGTGGCCAAATAGTTTAGTAGTCATAGTAGGACACTGACAGGTAATAAGACCTATTTCATATGCAAATAGGGATGTTCTGTTCCCTTCAAGTTATCAATATTTCATAGTTCCTCTCTCACTTTGTGTTCTTCCTTGCATACACTATACACTATACACATGCAGATTATGTTCCGAGACAACTGAAATTGGGGCTAATAATTATACTATTCAATAAGATTATACCAGATTTTTGACTAAGATACCTACTACTAGTTTTACCTGCAAGCGACACAAGAAATCATACTACCCAATGAGGCTATGAGGATTGATACCAGATACTCAATTAAGACACCTCTAACTATTTTAGTAATCAGTGCAAATTTTAAATCACAAAGACCCAACATCCATCACATTTTCAAATTTCCATCTTTAAAAAACCTTAGTACTGAAACAACAGATTGGCTCAAGGGATAGCCGGATAGCTACATGTAAATTGTAATCTCACAGAAGTTTCGCTAATCAGCATGATCAATGCACAACCATATATGTCAACAAATAGGAAAAGGGGATGATGAACCAGTAGCAATACAAAAAGGAACACATTGACTTGTGCAACATGTTAACCTGTCCATCCTCAACAGTAATGACTATCAGATGCTGAGGACTATGGTAACTGAACGTAAATCCTTCTAAGAACTATATGGATAGCGTGATTTTAATTTAGGGTCTAGAACTTCTTACCTCTTGGCATTAACACAGAGAAATGTATGCGCGTGTGATCCAATGAATAGAAAGATATCAGACCCTTTAAGAACAACAACTGGAGATGCATCAACGCAAGATTCCATGTGAACCTTCCACAATTCGCGGATACATCCCTTTTTATCTCTTGGAACTTTTTCTATCCAGATTGCTTGGCGTTCATTATTCATCTCATAGTCTCCTTCATGCATGACCTTGTTGCAACGACTGAGTGCACGTGAAATTGGTATTGGAGCGGGACACTTCCATGGATTCCATTCTATTGGAGCAATACCCACTGAAGCATTAATTACTTCTGAATCTACCTTCAAGCGTTTTGAGGTAATGACGTGATTGTCTTTCACTCCAGATAGGATCCTCAAAGACTTCCCCTGTTGTTTCAGGCTAAAAAAAGGAGTCCTTGAATCAAGTGAATGAAAGATATCATCCTTTTCTGCTTCTTGATTCATTTTCAAATTAGCTTCTGTTGTGACATCTAGATTGCATGATCTCTTTTTCTCAAGAAGGGCAATGTGAAGCTTCATAGGACTGGGAAACTCATAAAGTAATCTCATATCAATCCCTAAGTTATGAGAAGCATGTGCTGCAGCAATTGAATTACCGCCCATAATGAAGAAATCATCCATATCAGAAATCTCTTTAACCATTAAAGCATCAGAGAAGGCCTGTTAGAAAGAAAAAGAAAAAAGAAAAAAGAAACCAAAATGCCAACTTCCACAATTAGTTCCAATGACAGACACTGTTATTTGATATAGAAAATTATAACAGCCAGTGCCATTTGACAGACAGAATAAAATATATGTAGAGTTCTCTAAGAAGCTAAAAGGTAAACCTTTTTAATAACTTGCAAGAGATTACTAGTCTTTGTGTAACTAATCTCATCTGGAACATGCGTTTGGGCAAATGACGAACTTATCAACGCTTCATAATCAATTTTTCCACTTGAAGATGTGGTAAATGAGTCTGATAAGATGAAGCGAGTTGGAACCATGGCTAAAGGAAGTTCGTCAGCCAACCAATTTTTGACAGAAGAGATGAATAAATCACCAGATTCTTCCTTCTCCTTTAATAATATAAATGCTTCTAGAAGCTTAAGTTCTCCATGAACTTTACGAGAGACAACTGCAGCATCAATTACATCTGGATGTCCCCTTAATGTATTTTCAACCTCCTCTAAAGCTATTCGTTGTCCAAAAACCTTTACAGTACGGTCTTTTCTCCCCAAAAAAAGCAAATCACCACTTTGGAGTCGCCTAGCAATATCACCAGTTCTGAAATATAATTGACTTCCACACTCACCAATACCGTTACAACCAGAGTTTTTGGGCAGCCAGGCTTGATCAAAGGAAATTTCCGAAGAGTCAGAGAAATATCCGCTAGAAACACACGAACCGCTAACATATATTTCTCCCTGACTGGGTGCATCATCTTCGCCTTTGAGTTTTACATCACAATTAGAAATAGGCATGCCAATTGGTACACTTGTCAGAGTCTCGTTCTCCAAAATCAGAGGCAGTTTCTTGCAATCAAAATAGGTACAGTCGCCAGATACCTTAATTTCAAAACAGAGTATTAGAACTCATGTTAGGTATGAATGCTATCATCACATCATCCTCAAGGCTCAAGTTGAATAAGTACTAGTAGGTTCTACACTTACACCGTGTCATTTATAATAACTAATATAAGTGCAATAACATGCATTGTTACCCCCAAAACACAATAATTATTATGTCATAAACTAGCATCAATATGCACAGGAGTACCACTAAATTGTATGATGCTACCCCAAAAAATCATATGAAAATTGACGAGTCACAACCCGACAC
>JAYMSZ010001336.1:0-14658 GCA_036897665.1 Pelargonium citronellum | reverse complement strand
ATTTCCTTTCTCTTTTCAGCCCTTTTTTTCAAATTCCCTCTCACTTCCTCGAACTCTTCATCACTACTGCTCTTTTCTTCATCACTACAACTCTCATCAGCATTTACTGCATCATCAAGCTCTTCTTCATCACTGTACAAATATGCAGTTTCTTGGCCTCCACAAAACTGAACCCCAACCTCAGTCTCAGCCTCTACCCTATTGCCTTCAACATCATGTTTTTTATACCCAAAAACATCAGGTGCCCTAGTACTAACCACAAGGACATAATTATCATTTTGCCCTACCTCTTCATTACATGGGTCAACATTATTGCACCCAACAACCCTACCACCATTACTGTCACACTCATCCCCACCTTCCACACAAAATTCTCCACCAAGCTCTCTACCCAATTGACTATTAGGCACATAGACCTCATCTTGACCACTTCCAGCATCACTAGCATTTAACATAGGAATTGGAGCTATAACATCTTCCCCAGTGGTCCCATTAGGCTCACTAATTATGACATCTGACATTCTGTCAAGCCCCAACATAAACAAACAAAAAAACAAAAAATTAACCCTAATTATGACTTCAAATGACATTGAAAACCAAAATTCAACACTATCAAACAAATAATATCACAATACTTACATGGAGATTTGAAATTTGATTCCTATTGTCTTCTCCTTGCTTCCCAATGTAGTCTCTGTCTTCTTCTTACTTCCTTCTCCAGACAAGATTCGTCACTGACAATATTCGTCCCCAACAATATTCGTCCCCAACTTTTGCTTCACTGGTCCCTTTTTCAGTCGACTAACGTGCGTGGAGTATTTCTGTACTTCCAGACCTAGAGCAACGATGAAGATGAAGGAAATAGAAGACGAAAATCGTTGGTCTTGTACTCCAATGGCCAAATCACGCGCACGTGAGAGTCACGTGCGTCTCACTTATACACGTCATCAAATGACCACGCGTTTTCCAGCTGACGTGGCATAGGTGAAATTCAAAAATCGTCCACGTAGGACGGAGTTAACGGCCCTGTTAGAAAAATTGACGGAATGGACTTCGCGGGAATACTAATTGTCCTACTATGACCCGTGTGGAACAAAACATAGTACAAGGACCCCCATGGAACAAATGGGATAGTACAGGGACCTATGTGGACATTTTTCCAAAACAAAAAACACAGTGTACTTACAATTTGAAACTGTTTTGTCTTATTTGTTCGATGATGTTTATTTTTCTCATTGTATGATTAGAGTAGGGCTTAGGCCGCAAAGGTGAAGGCCCTAGACTCCTAGAGGTAGGGGTATCTTTTGCAACTTGCAAGCTAACATCAAGTTTATTAAATCTATAATTAAGTAAGGTTTATTATTTGATTACTTGTAGCGAAGCGACTTCCTCTATTCTATTATACTAGCTCATTTCTTCCTAACCTCTCCCCTACCAAAACTGGAAAACATTATCTCCATTATTTTATTGTAACCCATATAAAATACATTAATTCCCGCAGCCTTTTGATTAATTAGTGCTGTTTTTGTTTTATGTTTTCACAATCATTTTTTTTATCTCCACAATTTATATTTAAACTCCCGCAATGTCCTGAGATGACATTCTTGTGAGTTCTATCACATTTAGCCATGAAGTGAGTTATTTACTTGGGGAAAAAAAAGAAGCCATGATACTTGTTAATTCTAAGAGAGGAAAAAAAAACCTTCACTATATGTAACTTGAAAAAATATTTAAAAATATAAAACCATATATCAGCTAATTGTGTGCCACTGACCACACAATTAAGACAAAATAATAAACTAAAAGTAGAAAACAAACAAGTCAATGAGATAAACAATAATATATACTAATTAATATTAGTGCCTTGTAATGGAGTTGTTAACAATTTCTATATATTTTGATGAACTGCACGATGATTAATATATTTTTGTGGATTTGGAGCTAGAGACATGGTGAACTAAACAAACTTATCCTGGGACTTCACCTCTCAAATTAAAACAAAAGGGAATGAGCTTTGCCACATAAAAACAGCTATCACTCAACACAATTTTGGTGATGATGATGTACGAGACCACTTTGGTGCAGTTAGGACTGTCTCTTTTCTGAACACTATTGCTTCTTTGTTCAAACTTGTATATATTTGTTTTGTATGATTCTTTAGACCGTTGTAAAAAAGAATTTCGGCACGTTTTTGTAAAAAAACAACAACTACACAACTTATCATTTGTTTTGTTTTTTTTGGATCATGTACATTTATAATTACAAGCTTAACATTGTAAATAATAATATAAAATTTGCCATTAACCACACAGAATGTGACACGTGGAAGTGGTATTGACACGGTCCTATCCTCCACCAAACCATTAACCAAGTCTTGGATAGAGGTGACTCAGCTAAACTTTGTATATTACCGCAACTACTATATATAATTAATTAAAGTAATGAAATGATGTGGTGATGATGATAACAGTAACGACATTGATAATCATGTTTAAGTGAAGCTCATAAATATAACTAAATTTTTGTATTAATTTGTGGTTGTCATGATGAATGAAACAAATACAATAGTTTTCACGCACAACATAGGATAACATTTTCTATGCTACCTATCCTTCTCCTAAACCCTACTTTGCTGCTTCCCTACGTATATATTACAGCAAAGCACATCAATATATATACATATATATGTGTGAGAGAGATTGGTAATTGTATATGTGATATAAAGCAAGATTTTAAGTTTGAGTCTAACTATAGGTGATAATCAATAAATATTTTACTTTGCTCCTACAAGTTACATGGGGAAGGGTCATGTGTATGTCTCTAACACTGCAAGAAAATGGAGAATTTGTAGCAGACATTAGTGAGGATCAAAAGTTGTTTGAAACTAAAATAAATTAGCGAGGGACACTTGTAATTTGCAAGAGAAAGTATTGGAATCGTTACACATGGTAACTTTTTAGTTTCCTACCAAATACTAGCAAATGGACCTACCTCACTAATGTGAAATGATTTAGTGAATGATAGTTTGACAATATACAGTCATTTCTAGACATTGAAAATGAGTGAAAAGTTATATCGATATTTCTTTTCTTCCTGTACTAACTTCTTTCTTTTTTCTCTTACGCCACTCCCAACCTCTCTCTTTTACTACGCTGCAGTCGTTGACGACCTCACCATCGTATTGGATTCCTAAAGGAGATATCACAATTTCGAATATAGAGATTGTGCGCTCAAAATGAGGTTAATAATGGGTACACAAAATTGAGACCTAGATTTAAAGAAAGATTCTTGTACTAAGACATGAGGGCTAGAAAGAAGACAATGAGTAAAACAAAGGAGGGAGAATCATTTGTAGTAGAAGGATTCTACTTTGGGGCAAAATTCTTTTCCATCTTTTACACTCCTTTGTGTGTTTTTCTCATCTACCTTTATGTATATTGTATTTGTGGGCCATTTCAGAATATTTTTAAGTATATCTGTGGGCTGTTTTAACTCCCAATTAAATTACCAAAATTAATATATTAAAAAAAGGTAAAAGGAAAAGTAGCTAGGAAAATAATGAAAAAAGAGAAAGGCAGGTTCTTATAATATACTATAAATAAATATGCAAATATATATATGTGCTGCTACCTAGGAGTAGTTCCATAGGAGTGGAGTGAACATGTTGGTTTGTGCTTTGATGTTGAGCTATTTAGCTATAGCTTGTGGCATTAACTTAAAGAGAAGTTGTTTATTTAGTGATGTAATGAAAACTTTAACCAAAAGGTTTTGGGAGGTAGTTGTTGTTGTTGCTGCTGTTGTTGTTGTGATTGATTAAATAAAAGTTGAGAAGCCAACATCCTTCATCAAATTGTTTAGAATATTCACAGTGTCTCTCTAATATTCATCTGCTGATTATGCAATGCACACAACCTGTTTGTGGAAAGGCCCCAATGAAAATTCTCAGCTTAGATCATCACTATGCTGCCATGAGTTGGCAATCCTAGCTATGTGGAAAACAAAGCTGCAAATCCTTATCTACAACATCAGTCCTAATCTGCTGATCAAGAATTATGGAAAGAGAGAAGTAACTAACACAAGGCATATATGTCATGAAAGCATCATTATGGTTAAGTTGTCACACATCAGGCCGCAGGTATGATTTGTCATCCTCTGGTTGGTTTACGTCGCTTTCCTCGCATATATTTAATTCTAATCTGTCTTTTGAAACCTAAGTTATGGTATTTTTATTGTTTTCTTGAATCATTTCATTGAATTGAGGCCCAAAACTGAGGAAGGAATAAAGAACATTGTTTGATAAGGTGGAAAAGAAAGCAAAAGCTGCATTGAGAAACATGGCCTCGTGTCCTCGCTTGCTAATCATCAATTAACAGATAATTTAAACATAGGTAGCTTAGCCGGGACCATGTGCATTCTATAGAATACTATCAATGACAAGAAAAGGAGATAAAAAATTTAGAAAAGGACTCTAGGATTGGAAGAATTTGGTCATAGAATAATCTAATCTGCCAAAAAGTGAAATAAAGAAGTGTTGGGGAATCTTTCTTTATCTTTCTGTTCCTCTCTGATTAAGGTATTTTAATTTCCTCCCTTAGAAGGGTTTACTTGAAGAAAACGAAGGTGGCATTGGCTGAAAGAGGTAGCTTAAGATGGCTGCAAACTTACAAATACCTCCAATGGTGATTTCTAATCATTTGTGGCTCAAATTTGGAGAGAAAGTGGCCCATAGGATGCAATTTACCTCTTTCTTTTTTTGCCTTAAACTGATGGAGAAAGGTGCTTAAGTGTCTCCCAACCCATCTCAAAAGACAAAGTAGTGATGCCTCCAAGAAAAGCCAAATAAGGTATACCTGTGCCATGACTTTGGGAATATATTATATACCAGATCTAGAAAGGCCAGCCCATGATTTCCTCATAAAACACAATTCATTTTATTTTCATGTATTGCCTGTTCAAAGGTTATGATTATATTCATGATAATATTAAATAAAAATGAAGCTCTAATTAATTACATCTAGCATTTTCTTTTCATTTGATTGCCTGTAATTTCATTTTTTACCAATGAAACATTGCTTCTCTATCTGCAGTTATGTTTGCTATGGATGCTTAAGAGATGAATTTAGATATAAGCTTTCTAGTATTAATTTAATTAAATGTCTTGATCATTGTATTAAATTCAAATACCAAAGTAAAAGGGCAATAACACATGTGGGTGTTTGAGAAAATCACATGATCAATGATTTAAAAAACCATTCACATAATGCCATGAGAGTAAAGGCTTGAGGTTCTAGTAGTCACTGTCATGGAAGAATATCCGCCCGCAAGATGTAACTCTGGATGACAGGTAAGTCTAGAAGAATGAGCTGTCACTTTGTCATTGGTTATCGACAAAGAATCGATGAATGGAGAGCACGAATGCATGCGTAGGGGAGTTGAGAAGGTGATGAACTTAATTATTCTTTGAGCAAGCAGAGATCTGACTCAGACAATAACTTGTCTTTAGAAGCATAAAGTAGGTTGTTTACTATTTTCTAATGAGGCCTTGCAGGTAATGTCATATTAGGTGCACTTTAGGACAAATATAAATAGCATAGTTGCCTACATTTGCATCATTTCTATCTGCCCCTCCCTCTGTTTGTTCTGTTTTCAAATAGGTACACCAATATGGAGGATCAATGTCCCAAGATGGAAATCTACATGCAAAAGGAATTCACATCTTATTATCATGGAATGGAAGCAGCAGGATCCATATTGCTCAGTGATCCAATTATGTGGGATACTGCTCAGACAGAGGCTGACACTTGTTGTCATGATCATGCCAGCAGCAATAGCATGAAATCTTCTTCGCCGTCTTCTGATAGGTTGTTTTCAAGTCCAGAGTCTAGCTCTTCCACGGAGGAGGCTTCTGGTCGCAGTATGGTTAGTAACATCCCTGGATTTGTCAAACATGATTTTATCAAAGAAAACCCCAAGACCTCATTTGTTTCAGGATTGGATTCTGTCCATCAACCTGGAGTTTCAACCTCAGATGCCAAAGAAAGCTTTATTCCCTTGAATTTCCTGGAAACATTCCCAAAATACCAAGCTCAAGTGTGTAACCCGCCTTCTCAATCTTCCTTATCTTCCATGTCGAAATTCCCAAATTTAACTTTGTTTTTGAAGGAACCTAGTAGCATACTAGATCCATCAACACAAAATACCATTGACAAGAACCAAAAGTGTCAACCCATGTCCTCATCATCTCCCAACCCTTCAATTCCCATGTCACACCTTAACCAAGTCCAGTTCCAACCAGGCATGGAATGGCTCAAAATCAATCAAAATGTAGCTATCTACCCATCCAAAGGCTTCTCCGATTACTGGCTCGGCGCTACCAAGACACAGCCAATGAAGTACACAGGTCGAAGAATGCAGAATCAGCACCAGAAGACTTGTTTGCCATCGGCATCATCCCCCGGGAAGCTATTCAGAGGGGTGAGGCAAAGGCACTGGGGGAAATGGGTTGCAGAGATAAGGCTTCCAAGAAACCGAACAAGAGTTTGGTTGGGGACTTTTGACACCGCAGAGGATGCTGCTATTGCATATGACACAGCGGCTTACATGCTGCGCGGAGAGTATGCACATTTGAATTTCCCAGACCTCAAGCATCAACTGAAATCCAACTCTTTGAATGGGACCACAGCGGCGCTTCTTGAGGCCAAGTTACAAGCCATATCACAAGGAATTTCCACACACAAGAAGCCTGTTGACCCTCTCCCATCAGCACCAAAGCAACATTTATCAGAGGAAAGCACAACGGTGAAAGGCACGGGTCAAAACCTCTCAAGGAAAGAGTGTCAGCCAGAGATGGGTAGCAAATTAGGATCTCAAATGGTTGATAACAAGAAATCACAAGAAGAGGCAGTATCAGATGTGGAAGCTGTTCAGTTGAGTAGAATGCCCTCATTAGACATGGACATGATATGGGATGCTCTTTTGGGATCTGATTCATAACTATTTTCCCTTCAGTTTCATACTTCAAAGCAAATATTTATCTGCTTCTGGACTTTATTGATATGTTTCTATTGGCTGCATATAGTTTTTTTTTTTTTTTTTTTTGCTTCTTCCAGTTGGTAGTCCATTAGTGAGATTTTCTTCACTACCATGAAAATGAGGATCTATGCAATCCCTAATCCATAGTTTTATTTGCTTAAATTAAGTTCATTATGCAGATCTCTTTTCTTGGTAAACTTTATTTTTTGTTTAGTTTGTTACCTTTCCCCTTTTTTCTTATGAGGAAGGGTTTAGATATAGGAGTTACAATTGGATCCCAATTTCATTTCTGAAACAGTGTTTTGAAGAAGAAAAACAAGTGCACAAGTGGTGCAACATTTGGTAAAAAAAAAATATGAACTTGTGTGTGTAATTCTTTTTGCTGCATTTGAGTATATGTTTCAAATCAGAAAATATAAACAATTTTGAGCATTTGTTCCATTCTAAGAGAGCAAGAACTTTTTTCACCTAGTTTGTACTCATTTTTACCATTGTAAAAGACAAGAAAATTTGAACCTCGTAGGATGGAGATTTTTTTGTTTGTTTTTTTTCTTCTGGAAACCCTCCACTTTAATCCAAATTGAGAACAACCACAAGGGCGGCCATTCCTAGGTTTCAAACACAAGACCTCAAGTCAAGTCGGAACAACCCATTGCTACTTACTCGTACGCGAACTTAATTTTTTTGGCCACATTGCACTTGTAGAAAGATAACATATTCATGGAAAGTGAAGCATGAATAGTAGGAAGCAAGTTAAGTTGCATCCATAAATTTCATTAAATCAACTAGCAACTAAACTTCCTAGCACATATATTGATTCACAAAGGCAAGGCAGGCACATATCTAGAATATAATGTCATTTGAGAAGTGCACCATAATGTTCTTACTTCAAAACTTCCTAAAATTCAGCCAAAACTTTACAAACCAATGACTCCTAAAAATGCAAGTTAACATACCTACATTGTTGCAGAAAATCCTAATGTCCATCACATGGTGGTGGTGCTTCTTTCTCTTCCTCCATTTGAGAATCAACCAAGTTTTTCTCTTTCTCATCCCCAGCCTTGTCAGTTCTCTCAAGGCTCTCCTGCGTCTCACAATTCTCCGCCTTGCCCAAGGTTTCCAAACCTTCAACGACAGATTCATCAGCAAATCCTGGAGACGTTTCCATATCGAAGTCCCTCTCCATAGTCTTGTCATCTTCAGAATCACTTTTGCCCGAACTACTCTCGTTATCTGGTGTCTGAGGGGAGTTCCCGTCTTCAGTTTCTTCTATCTTACCTTGGACTTCCATCATATCTACATCTTGATCAGGAAACCTCTGTTGCAGCGGTACTGCATCACTGATGACTTGACCGGTTTTCAGCCTCTCCCTGTAATCTTCCATCTCTATTCTGTATCTTTCCTTATCTTTAACAGCTTTCTCCTGATAAACCTGATCAGTCACCGAAACCAATGTAGCTTAAAAAAGTTACAATAGAGTATAGTTTCCCGATTTCAATCTTAATCTAACGTATCAAATGTAAAATAGTACTTACTGTTCTTTCTGGGTCTTTTAGCTTGTTCCAAAGTTCACCGATCATTCTGCTGATCTCTCTGTCCTTCCCCGGGTGAAGTGGCTTCAGTCTTGCATGCTGCTCGGCAAAGAAGAAATTATACCCGCTTCTATTAGGCTTTGGGTGATTAGGATCCCTTCTTTTTATCTCACATTTCTTCCTGCGACGGCGGCGATGCACACCTGGTGTTGCACTGGCGCTATCATTACTGTTTCCATAAACACTATGCTGTGGTACCAGGCGTTGTTGTGGGATGGGTGGAGCTTGATACAGAACCCCTTTCAGCGTCTCTGAGCCAATTGTGACAGTAACAAGATACCCGCTCTCGAATTTACCATCAATAACCCCAAACACAGGAGAACCTGTTGATGATGCAGGCTTTGCTGCAATTGTAATTGGTCAATAACTCACCAAACTCGAACAAAATACCAAGAAATGTGCCAGTGCAAGGCATTCATTTTCTTCTAAGTAGATGCGAAAACAATCTGAAAGGCTTAAGCAATAAAATGTTATGAAACGGCAAAACAAAATAAACAGAGAACTAGCAACATAGAATAAAGGATCAACAGCCTTGCATTGCCTACTTTTGTTAGAAAATGAAAGTAGAAAGGGAAGGAGAAGAAACCTCCGGGCAATTCAGCTGTATTTATTCTTGGTTCCTGGAAGACAGCGGTTTGAACATGCGGTGCTGGCAGCGTAGGTTCTGACCCATGAGTTCTACCGGGAGGTACGGATGTGTTCTGCAAAGACTCTGCATAATAATTTTCACTTATTAATGAAGATTGCCTGTAATATTTTTAGATTGGAATCGAGGAACATTTTTGTGCATACCAGCAGAGACAGGAGTCCAACCCCTGGCTCGGAAAAAATATATTTGTTCATAGTGCTGAAGCAACGATCCATAGTACTTGCGCAGAACAAATGACGCATTTGTTGCTGTTGAGGGGAAGTTGAAAACAGCAGTAACTTCTTTCCACCTTCTCTCCCGGATAATCTGCAGTCCAAATTATGTTAACGACATGACTAGCAATTTGTCAAAATGGTAAACATGGAATGGAAGACCAATAGTAGTTGTTTGATGAGCACAACTTTGGTTGCAGGAGTGATTAACAGGAATGCTAGTTAGTGATTACATTTGCATAGACCATCAAGCAAGAAGAATTGGGAAAATCGCGGTTCGGTTTCGGTTTATACCATGGGGTTCCTAAGCGCGCCCGCTGCCCGCACACTCGCGGTTCGGTTTCTAAATACCTGAAACTTTTTTATTTCAGCCTCATTGTTAAGCCAGCATATTTGTGAAATTACACTAGCCTCCATATACCATATGTTTAAAATAAAATTGATTTGTCATAGATGACAGTTTTCAACCAAGGAATGGAATTTATCAGTGCATCTCCCGGAATCTATCAAAAAAAGAGATGTGGAAGCGTGGACCAATTTTTTTTTTTTCTTTCTAATTTGCATCTTTGGGATGGATATCAAAGACATTAACGAAGTAACCAAAAAGCAGCAATGAGTAGTCAAAACGTAAAATTTGGCCTGCTTCATTTTGTGTCATTCTTCAACAAAACAAGCAAAAAATCAGGCAGTTTATGGCATATAATGAAAACAGCCGTGGAAGTATAGGTGGCTATTGGCTATAAAGAGTTGGGGAAAAATCGAGGCCGACCATTCATTCGTAACACCATTTAAGCCAGCACAAGAACAAAGTTAATCAACTTTCAACCAAGCCACTAGTCTTCAGTCAATTATACACAATATTCATAATTTCATCCCAAGGCCTATAGCGGTGGTTGGATCAACAAGGCAGTTGCATGGATTCAAAAATATCATTCACAAGTTTCCCTTGTATAAATATATCCATAGTTAAAATCAAGCAAAGGTAAATAAATCTCAGACAGAGAATTATAAAATATATACCTACCTTCTCAATGCCACCACGAGATGTTACCTCTACAAAAAGTCGATGCAAATCCAATTCCTTTCCACCTATGGTGGGAATCCTACATTTAGAACACACAAAAAGCAATCATATGCCAGTGGTGTGAGTAAACACTCACGAAAATACAAGCCAGATTGAGCAGAAGATGGAACATAAAATATATGCTAAAAACCCAGAACAAATCACTAACACAAACATTAGTGGTCTTGAAATTATGAATTCAAGAATTTTATGGGGGCAAGTATGGATTTTTTTTAAAGGAATATATGGTGTATTTAGGCCAACTATTTAGCTACAGCAATTTTGTTGCACCTAAACAAACCTGTACTTTGGACAAATGGAGCAGCAGTGCTTTATCCAACTATTTATTGCACTCAACCAATTTCAATAAACAACAGCAAAGAATCCAAAAGGGAAATGGGACTAGTGACCAGTAGAATGACAGGGAGTAACAAGCATTGGATCCTCACCATCCAAGGCAAATACTACTTCTAGAGAACAGTGAATATCATACATATATGAGCCAGTTTACATTTCGTATTCACATTTGTCTTCACTTGCACAATATGGTTCTTTATGTAACTGAAACAACAAGTCCTAAATGGGAAACAACATTAAAGGTGCACAAATTTTTCAAACAAATATAAGGAACATGTACCTACATTACAATAGTCCTGAAAAGTCAAATGTTCATGAACTTAGCATCAAACAACAATGTATTTAGTGAGATTCAAAAATGGAAATATGTAAATTACATAATGACTGGTGTGTTAAATTTTGGAAACTTGGAGGGAAGGAAAAGTAGTTCTGTTGGATCTCTGTATTGGCAAGATTCAGGGAAATTTTTAATGGAGGGTAAAGTTTTTCAAGAGACCAACACCATAATGAACTTATTCTTTACACTTCACTTTTTCATCAGCAAAACATAGAATGAATTTATTCAAGCATAAAAGGAAACCAAGTCTTATCTAGGCATGGTTACAGTGTGTGCTTGTGATCAAGAACCATTTGTACAAAAAGATGTATTTGTCAAAGCTTCTGACAGTTTTAAGGAGAGTAAGTAGCAAGGAATCTTCTAACTCTCATTCTAGATCAAAAATCTAATTAGTTATGAAAAAAATAAGAGAAACTACAAATTCTAAACTTATATCACTTGCTACTCTACATGTAATAGAACAAAAGTAAAAGTTTATAGAGGCAAAGCTTGGTCCAAACACATGAAAGTTGCAGCTAAATGGTTAAAGAAGATACTTACATGAACTTGGTGCTCATAGAAATATGGAGCTTCTCCAATGTGGACATGAAGAGAGCTGAACTGGCAACAACATCCTCATATTTGGCCAGAGGAGGTGGGTACGGGATATAGTTGGGTGATGTTTCCTTCATAGGCAGTGGACTCTTGTTGGCACAAGAAGTAGATGCCATTGCCAACTCCTTCCTACCAGATTCCTCTGTTCTCCCCAATTCCACCATCACTATATCCTTCTTCACTGCACAAACAAACCCACATAAATACAAGTCACTCAACATAAAACAAACAAAAGGAGCACCATAACAATGACAATCAACAAACATACAATCAAAACAGTGAAAAACCATAAATTTGTAGACAATAAAGAAACTGAACAGTACACAACTCTGCATGCACAGTCCTCACCAGTCACTCCTCCATACATAAATAAAGCCAAGGATTGAAGAGAAATGGGTAAAAAAGAGGAGTTTTATTGAGGTAATTAATACAACCACCATGCAGAATGAAGTCAAAAAAACAAAAACAGCACCTTGATAAGATCATCAACAACCTCAGCTCATGAAATAACTCCCAGTAGTCCCAGTAACAAAGGAGAGAATCGAGGCCAAAGGAGAGAAAAAGCAAATGGCACAGCATAGGAGCTGTCACAGCCATGAATTCCATCGTACCAGCAAGGAAGGAAGGGCAAAAGCCCATCAAAGCTCAGGCCTTTTCACTCTCCTTTGACTCAGAAGGCTAAAAAGGAGACACCCTTTAGGCTTCTGGTAATAAAGACCCAGATACAAAAGTTCCTTTCCTACCTATCCTCTCATTGAAGCAGAGAGTTCACAGGCCTATTACCTATTGGGTCTGCAATAGCTTGCCTGACATTCCAAAGATTTGAAGATATCTTAAATGTGGTACCATACATTTATAAATACCATTACTATATGCATCTAAACTCTTACAAAAGTACAAATACTCTCTGCCTTTTGCTTGTTCTGACACTGTTTCAGAGATGAGAGAAAAGGAAAGGATTTTTTTGAAGATACCATGGTGTGTGTTGGTGGGGTAGTGCCAAACCCAATACCATCAATCAGAAAAGGACCAAAACTCACCTTTGCTCAAAGAACCCCACAACCCATACCCTGAAATTTCAAATCAGAAACTGTCCCCTCCCTCTCTCTTCCATGGAAGACAGAGAATAAAAATAAAAATGCAAACAAATAAATAAAAAAATTGCCCACTGTAGAATAGAAACATAGATTATAGAATAAAATAGAACAAAGCACAACAGTTGTATTATTATTATATTCAATGCAAAAGAACCCAGATGAAGAAATGATTTGGTTTTATAAACTAAATAGTGATATGAATATAAATATATAAATGTGAAAAAACTTACCCACTTTGAGAAACAATGGAGCATGCTCAAAGAAATAACATTAAGGAAGAAGATTAAAGGTTAATTCTTTGTTATAACAAAGTTTGGGGCTTTGGGTTGTGTGTGTGAATTTTGCTATATCTTTATAATTTTTGGTTTTAAATTTTGGATGGGAATGAGTCATGACTCATGAATGTGAGATAATGATAGAAAAGCAAAATAAAAATAACCCTAAAAATCCACATCCAATGTGAAAGGACAGGTTTAGCCCCCACAGTGGAGTGAGAAAGGGGGGATCTTGGAGGGTGTTTTGGGGATTAAAAAAATGAAAATGTAAATGTAAATGATGTAAGGAAATGGAAGGTCAAAAAATAAAAGAGACAATGAAGAAATTATGGAGGGATATGCAAAAAATGTGGGCTTATTGACTACCCGTTTCCAACGGCACATCTCTAACAAAATAAGGATCAAAATTGCTAAATTAAATTAATTTTATCGAAAAAATATGGTTGACATCAGATATGGATGCCGTAACAACAGCTGATAACTATATTAATTCAATTTACTACAATTTTATTTTCTTATTTTTCTATGCTTTAATCACAAAATTAACCTCTGCTAATTTAATTCAATTTAATTAACCTCTTAATTTTTTCTTCCTTTCTTTGTTTTTGTTGAAGTTGAAAAAATAAGTAACTAATATTTATTTATTTATTTTATTGCGATATGTCTTCTCTTGTTAAGTTGTTTACAATATGAATCGATAGGTGATGTTTGGTACTGTTGAGATGCATTGTTATTAGTAAAGACTCAAGCACGTCAATTTATTACGTTGAAATTGAGATTAGAAACTAAATTTTTTTTATTTGTATTTGATAGTAAGTATGATTCAACTCAATTTTTCGATAGAATTTGTGTTTTAAAAGATATTTTTGTATTCATTTATATAATATAGAAAGGTAAATGGAGCATCTAAAAAGGTTAGAATGAATATAGTAATAATGTCTATTAATGTATAAGTTCCAAAGTTTTGTGAGAATTGAGAATGAGATTAGAGAAAATCCCAAGGTAGTGTACAGTGTAAACATTGGTCAACTATGAAAGGGTTCTATTTTTGGGGTAAATTTATTTACATATATACATGGACAAAAAATTAAGTGAATTGTTTTTTACTAGACAACCTAAGTCAACCATATTTATTATATTTTAATAAAATGTCTAATTTAGTTAATGTCTCATTCAAAATCAAATTAATTTTAGCTTCAATGTGATACTCATATACATAATATCAAGTTATTAAGCAATTGGCAAATTTAAAAATTGACTCACTAACTTATTATTACTAGTATGAAACTCCGTGCGATGCACAGATAAACAATGTTAAAATATGAGTACAAAAAATATATACAAATAGTGAAATTTAAGAAATAATAATATATATAAAAAATATATTTAAAGGATACAAATATGACATGAAATGTGAGATATTTAATAACGAAAAAAATGAAAAAACAAA
>JAYMSZ010001335.1:0-14661 GCA_036897665.1 Pelargonium citronellum | reverse complement strand
TAAGCTCAAAAACGGTACCATTGCTTCGCAATGTAACAACGGGCTTCACCTCACCTCCTTCAATGTTCATTACCACCGTGTAAATCATGGATGCCATATTTGCCTAAATCAGATCAAATGCCTTATTTTATTTGATTATGACCAAATTAATCATTGAATCATTGGGTTTGTGTGGTTTATTAATTTTGTATTCATGTACTCTATATGCATTTTAAACAAGGGTGACCAGATTTAATTTCAGGTAGAAACTCATGATGATTTGTGAAATGGAGAGAGCATGATCTTCATACATACAGATTCATGTATATATATAAGAGATTCTGTTGAAATAAGAGTATGAGTCCCAAATTTGATCTTCATTTACGATAAATATAAATAAATATTAACAATAACTCCCAACATTTGATCCATAAATAATTGCCTTGGAATATAAAAATGGCCGATCTCAAGGTTGTTTTTTCAAGAATATCGTCAGAAATATATCATCCAATATGTTTGGACCACATCTTTAATAATACAAGGTCATCAAAATCTTAACTAAAATCTGTTCCGTTCATAGACAATTGAATCGAGCACCAAAATTATTTTAAGCAGTGCACATTTTTAACTGATGAATTACAGACTACTGATACCATAGAGTTGACGGCCAACAAAGTTCAACTGTGAGCCAATCTAGTGCACAATTTCTAAACAAAAGACACATTCCTTTGAAGCAGTGGAGGAATACAAGGTTCATCTATCATCTGAAAACCAGCGGCGTAGGCATGTAGCCGACCAACATTAAGCTGTAATTGAGAAAAAAGTAAGTTTCAAATTATATTTGCATCTTGTAGACATTTACTGGTTCAAGAGTCAGACACATCCGAAGAACTGTTCCAAGGATGGTGAGCTGAACACGTTAGAAGCAGTCCGTTCAGGCTTGACTGGAGAAATTTGAAGCTGATATTTGATGAACCTCTGTAACGGATAAGAATGAGATGTGGCTGATAATCATCATAATGCATTCATATAAAAGGGAAAAGAAGCATTTAAAGTTTAGTTTATATGATAGGAAAAACATTTTATAAGAATAACGACACACAAGGAAAACATACAGCTAACTGTGTGATGACTTCTGGGTTTGAGTCAATATGCCAATCTGGCTCTAGTTGTCGAACAAAAGATGATCTCCCATTCTCTGTGCTACAAAAGAGAACCTGCAAGTGCATTTCAAATTATCTACAACATCAAAAGCAGACTCATAAAAAATATTAAAGATTCAAAGCTAATCACTAGGACGCTTTCAGATACTCTCTCCGTCCCAAAACAATTGTCCACTTTTCTATTTTTAGAGATTATGGATTAGTTAGTTAGGATTGATTTTTTCCCATTATACTCTTGTTATAATAAACTCAATGTATGCTAACTAACTTAGGGATATTATTAGTAATTCATGCCTAACTAACTTCCTAAAAAATAAAGTGGACAGTTAATTTATGACAATTTTTTTATATAGAAAGTGGACAATTATTTTGGGATGGAGGGAGTAATTAATATAGCAGCTTTATTAAACAAGTTGGTCAATGCCAAGAACAATATCCGTTGGCTTCCCACAAAAATATGATAAAAAGGGTTTGACAGACTAATTATCAGAATTTAGTTTGGCTTATTTATAAAAGGCCAATTAAACTGTGAGTTCCCATTAACCAAGGACATCAAACTTGGTTGTCCAATCAATGAACATAAAATGAAGCCTCCCAACAATTACAAACTATTTCTTGGTACCACAAGTCAGATTAAAAAAATTTCACATACATTATTCTCCATCTAGTACCCAATCTATTATGTACTTGTCAATGTGTATGTGGCTTGTGGTGTTATGGGAACTGGATACAGTTGAGTGCATGTCAAATAACTCATAGCAAGAAAAAGACAAGATTCTATAGATGCGTTACTGTGAATTATGTAATTTCACATACATACCTTGTCCTTAACCAAGCCACCAGATGTGAAAACTCCAGCATCCTCTAAAGCCTGAAGGACCTTTTTCTGAAGACAATAGTTGATCACATCAATAACATTAATAACTAAAGCAGCTGACAAGTATATAGCAGCAGGACACATTGTAATAGGAAAGCTCAAATGTTCTATCAAGCCACAAACAACTAAATTGAATATGTTATACTATAATCTCATGTCATCTTAAAGTTGCAAATACAGAATTTCCTGCTTTCTTTTCATCCAAAAGTGGGCTACTCTATGGATCTGGAAACCTAAAGTCAGGCACCAGAGCTTAATAGCATCACCTTATTATTGCAAATATGCACTAGTTATTTGCTATTCACAAATGAAAGTAAACTACAACAGGATTTACTGTAAGCATCTATCATGTATAGGAACCTCTCCAGGATAGAAACTTTATTTGGACAAAAGGACAATCTACATTCCTAGTTTAATTCAGTATAACATTTGCATAAATGATCTTATTTTATTTTAGCAAATACTCCAAGCAAGAACAAATTCAATTCATCAGGAAACACTTAGATAAAAGAATGTCAGTCCCATGCAGGCCGATTATCCACTTCAATATAAAACATATAGACTATTACATTAATTAGTTCCAGGTGGGGAAAAAAAAAGGTACGAGTCAAATATAAGGAAAAGGCTAATAATATTTCAATGCTGAACAGAGTTTGGGAACATGTAGGCAGAAAAATTCCAAGCTGGGCCAAAGAATTTGCTTGTAGGCATCACAAATCAAATGACACATGACATTAGAATTTAGACATGTATGTAAAAATGATGATACTGAGTATAACTATTAGAACATGTAATGAAAAACAAGACTAGCACAACACGCACTTCACTTTCATCATCCAAAACTCTTTCCATGAGATAAAGATCACAAAATTTTGTGATCTCCAACAGCACTTCAAGCACAGATGATCTGACAGTTGCTTGTTTCTGCATGCAACAACATAAACCATGTCAATCCCTTGCATATTGCCATTTCAAGTACAAAGTTTACCAGAAAAAAAAATAACAACCTGAAGCTCCTCTGGACTACTTTCCTCAAGGACTACTCCAACCAATCGACATGTAACCTACACAGAACAAGTCATCATAGCATTAAATCTAAGAACCACTCCTACACACAGCTACAGACACGTTAACTGAATTAACTGATTTTATCAGGTATTAAAATGAGTACTAGAAAGTATATACGTGTCGTCTAAAAAAAATAATAGCCAACTATATATAGAGCAGATCACAAACGTGAAAGTCAAATCAGGTAGCTAGGAAACATCATATTTTGGCAGTAAATGCTTTGGCAAGAATTTAAAAGATGAGACAAACTGAACTGAACACAGAACAACCAACAAGTAGACTATTATATATTAGATAACTTGAATGGGAATGTAATAAAAGAATAAATTAAGTTATGAAGGTAGCAACTTGGGAATTATAAGTTACACATTTCATATTACAGCAGTAGCTAATTCATAGAGGAATATGGTTTGGGCAACATGTGACGGGTGCTGATCGATCTCTGAAAGTAGATTGCTGAAGCGTGAACTTCATCGGAGCAATCAACAGTGGGTGCATAGCCTAACCACCGTTAAATTTTCAACAAGCTAAGTAGCTAACTAAACAACAAGTTATCTAATATTAAAAAACAATCATAAAATTCCTTAAGTTAAGCTATTGCGATGATAATAGAGAACTGCGACAGCTTAAAAAAAAGTCTATTTCGAGTCAATACTCAAGTAAAACCAAATACAATGCTGAAGGCATGAGACAAAATGGAGTGTAGTAGATCACCTTTCTGCCTTCACTCAATTTCTGCCTAACTATTTGTCCCAAAGTAGGCTGTAAATTAACAAGGGGAAAATAAAAACTATTAATTCAGAATTGGCAGAGTGAATAATTGCAATATGTAAATCAATATATTGGGCAGACATAATAAAACATTTACCTTTACAGGCTGAAAAAACTCATCAACAACATTTTGAGCTCTGGAATCCTCTGAAGTTGAACAAACTCCAGACGGCATCAATGTTGCATTGGAATGAGCTCCAGCACCAGAACTACTAGCTGAAGGAGCCTGCCGTTTTGGCTGCCTTCTTTGCGGTCCATTGGGTGTTCTTAAAAGCCTCCAGGTAAACACCAAAGCAACAGCAAGACCAGCAATAGCCCCAACAGATCGTGAATCCTGATGCCAGTTTGAAATTGGTAAGAAACTCCAAACTGTTGTCTATCAGAAAATTTTAAACATTGAATTCTAAATTTAATAAAAATTGAACAAAAAACAAGATCAGCTATTCGATACAATGTCTTGTCAGACTTTGTTCACCCATTTTGTTCTCTTCTCAATAAAAATTAGAGAACACAGGTCTCCTAATAAAAAGAATGTCTTCTCTAGAAAGTAGCCAACTAAAGCACAAACTAAACAACTATTCAGAAAATTCAGTAGCCCAATGATTCATCAAACCCATTGGTAAAGGGTAAAGATAGTACCACAACAATAATCTAATAGGACATATGGTTCCATAAATAACTTATAGACAAAATAGGTATGCTACACAATTCTAAGCCTATTTACTCCATAAAGCAGAGCACAAATCTTTAGTTCAAACATAAACATTAGCATTAATGATCAATCAAACCCACCATTGTTTGTTCTATGAACAATTTGTGCAGCTTTCAAGTTTCAATAACGCTTTACCATTAAACAACTGTAATAGCCAATCAAAATTCTTTCACCATACAGCAAGGTCGAACCCCAAATCAATTTCCCATCAACCCAGTACAAAAATCAGCATAATGAACAGGAAAAAAAATCAAAAATTGTACAAAACAGAACAAACCCATCAAATTACACTAGGAACTGAACAAAGATCAACAGATTTTGGGAATCAAAGGACCGTCAGATCGGGCAACAATTCCACGCAGAAGACACAAGAGAAGAGGAAAAGGAGGAGAATAGAGAAAAGAACCAGGTCATGGAGAGAGATCGAAAGGAGATTGGACATCTTAACGGTGAGATAAGCCCCGAAACGCTTGATCAGCTGGACAAGCTCTTCCTTGGAGGAATCAGCCATGGCGAAGCCACCAACCTAAAACGACGCCGTTTCCGGGAAAAAGGTCCACAGAGGGAAAAAGGAGAAGGGCTTCGCTGGCTATCAAATTGCCAAGTCCTCCATTGATTCACACACTTCGATTCCAAACTTGTGCTCTGCGTCAACGATTCACCCACAAAACTAAAGGAGAAAGTGAAAGCGTTTTCGATGCAATTTTTTGTTTTTTTGCTTTTCTGTGTATTTAATTTGGCTTTTTGATGCGAGGTATGATCAAGTGTGTTTCGGAGCATTCAATAGCATGGTTGATGGGCTGCTTGCGTGGCGCTGCTTTCTATTTCTGGAAAAACCAAAAGGAAGTCTGTTAAATTTCAATTTTTTTTATAATAGTTTAATTTCATTTTGTTATTATTGTGAAAAGGACTTAAATTGAGGGGAAAAAAAGACTATTATAATTTATAAATATGACATTTGTTTTCAATGGGAGTGAGAGAGATGGTATTTTAATTTTTTTTTGTCACATCAAGAAAGGTCATTGTCAATTCAAACTTTCGTTTCGATAAATGATAAGAAATTATCACTATGATGCAAGACACTTAAACTGTTTGGTTATCTTGAAATTTCATACCACTTTCTACTTTTAAAATTTCACTTCATATTGTCGACAAGAAAACTTAAACTTGAGACTTCGTAAGAACTTAAATTGTTTGACCCAACGAGTTTTGGTTGCCGGGTATCAATTTTTGTTATGGATGCGTTAAACAATATTGTCAATGCTTGAAAGTTATTTTGTTTTCACTACTTTGTTTTGCAAATAGACTGTTTTCTATTTATTGGTTCAACAGAGTTCCAAATTGGGAAACTAATTAGGTGCACCTAAAATAAGTGGGTGACATAGTGAGACATTTTCTGTCTTCCAAAGATAAAGTTGTTTTGGCAGTTGGGATTGTAGAATCACTGATGAACTGTGGATTGGAATTGCCTTACTCCAAAGAGTTCTCAATGCCTCCTGAGGGCTGTGGATAAGCTTATTACTGCAGGTAAGGCAACTTTAAAGTTATGATGATCTGACCAAAAATTTGGTTCCATTCAACCATTTTAAAATCATTTCCAGAGGACCAAACCAATTTCTACGACATAGCGGATCCATAAAGAGGAAAATCCCCGTCTCTATTAACCTAAACCGACATCATTCAAAACGGCTAGTCAAAGTTTGTAACCAAGTGATTAACACATTTTGGCACCACATACCATATTGTTTTTGTAGCCAACTTTTCTCAAAATACAAGACCATTCAAGCAAAGTTGCTAATCCTAGAATCAAATATAAGCCAAACATGAATAGTTATAAACAAAACATCAATCCATTGCCTGAAGCATATGACCACCTGCATCTTTGTACATCAAATCTACCTATGACTGGTTTGTCCATCTAAATTCTAAACTCCAAGCCAAAAGTAATAGGAGTTCCTCCCAAGAAAGGTGCATCAAAACTCTTGACAGCTATTGTCATCAAACAATATCCACATCCACTGTCTCATCCTCAAGCCCGTCCACATCTACTTCCACATCATTACCCTCATACTGCAACCAGAGAAAATGCCATCTTAGATGCCACATAAAAAATAACAAATAAATATCACAAGCAATCTAGTCAAATTGTTCAATTTCCTGTCTGAAACAAAAACCACACTGATACTGACCATCAGTGCAGACCAAACCAAGTCGGTTAGGTTAGACTAGGTTCGGGGTCTTAAGTCCAGCCCAAACCAAATGACTTGTTTTTATTTATTTTTTCTTACAAATTATTGTTCTTATATTTATTTGAGAAAAAAAAAATCTAAGCCATTATTTTTTGGCTTACGCTAGGTCAAACCAATGAGAATATGCCACTTCATTAATTATCACCTACACCCGCACCAATGAATTTGAGGACGCTATACCCAAGCCATTTTAATGAAGTGTTACAATTTTACTCCTGTCCAGTCCAAAACTGAAATTATTTTGGTCTGGTTTTGAGTCCTTAAGTTTAAAAAATCTGTCCTTGATCCAGTCTGGTTCAATTCTGGACCGATGAACACCCCTTCAATATGTAAATATTATTTCTCAAGACACAAGATAAATATTTCATACTAAAATAACTAAAGTTGGTGGGTGGAATTGGCTTCTAGCCAGAAAAACTCCTGCACTATACATTCACTAACCTGTGAATAGCTATTTCGCCGAATCGGAGGCAGCATGGGAATAAGAATCGGCAACCCCTTGGAAACTTGAGCAGTTACTTTCTCAATTCCTGTAGCAGCTTCTACCACTTCAATCTTATCCTCCTCAGCTTCAATGTCAACTTCTTCATCAATTGCATGAGCAGCCATACTGGTTGTTGGTACTAGAAGCTCCAACTCCAAAGCCTTTGACTGCAAATTTAATTACTAAAGGAGTTCAATAACAAGGGTTGCTAATGAGAGGTACACGAACCCAAGATGTGAACTGTTAATTTGGCACCATGTTAGTGAATGCAAGACTATATCGGGGCAATGTGAAGTGATCACAATGATTGATAGCGGGTTGTTTCAGCATAGTTTCCATTGACTTAGATATGTAAGCCAAACAAAGTTACATAATAAAATTAGAAATTTCACCTTATTTGTGTCAGTGGCGCATGCAGAAACTGTCTTCATTTTCTTCTGTTTAGATTCATTTCCTATGGTTGTATGACCATTGCTTCCATTGTTTGCTGCCTCAACTTCCTTATCATTTGATTGTGAAGGATGTGAACTCCGCCGAGAATACTTCTTTGTTTCGGCCTGATATACTCCTTTTGCTAACAATAATGACACATCAACATCAGGAACAAATGCATAGAAACCATTTTTAAAAGATTTCGTGTCAAATGAAGAACCACCTTCTTTTGATTCTTCAGCGACATTTCTGTCAATACGTGGCCTCTTCTTGCTCAAGGAAGCATCTCTTTGCAGCTCAGTTTGAGGGTTGACATGAAGAGCAGCATTTTCTTCTTCACTTACAATATCAATATTCAAATCCTCTTCATTGGAACCAAATCTCATAACTTCTGAGCCAAGCTGCTCTCCTAATTTCTGAAGTCGGACTTGTGATCTACAAATTCAACAAAGTTGGCAAAATTAAAACTCACCTCATTAACTAATAAGAACACCAAAATCCAATATAGCAAATAGAATATGAAACAAACTACTCGCCTCTTTAGTTCACTCTGTATCCGAGAATGACGATTATGTGCTTTGACAAACTTCTTTATTTTTGATGTAATCCTGAAATTTTAGGGGGGAGGGGAGGAACACTTAGTTGAACTCACAACTTCATACAATTAGAAAAACAAGCTTTGAAGATCGATTTGTGAGTACCTTTTACATTCCTCTTTCTCTTCATACAATTGGGACTCAAGCTCCTGAATTTTAGAAGTAAGACTATCAACTTCCTGAACAGCTTCTTCCAGGTTGACCTTTGAAGAACACGTAAATTAAGTGTCAAAAAATATGCTCGTTGCATTCTATAAAACCACACAACTTGAAAAGATTATGTTTCCTAGTTTGGAGCTACACCATATATTGACTTCTTGACAGCTTAGTTAAACCCATTGTAGACATATTGGACATCTAGTCTCAAGGTCCGTAAGAGTAGTAAAACCAAAGTAGTGGGTTTCAATTTTCAAGCAGAACAAAGTTGCTGAAAAGCCACAAACCGTCTCTCAGATTTTTATACACTTCTTTTTGTTGTTGAAATTTTGGGCAACAGGGAAAAAAACTGCCAAAAGTTCAAAATTTTGAAGTGTAGATAACAGCTAAAAGCAAGTGGAATAGGTAGCCAGGCTTTCAGTTGCTGTTTCCAAACAGAACTTTGCTAAATATAATTTTGGCAAAGAGAACTGGAGTTTCTATAATGTACTAAACACTCCAAACTTAAATACATGCATCATGCATGTGTGCACAGAGACACAAAACAAATAGCAAATATACAATTAGAAATTGATGAAACTCACCCCAAGCTGAAGTTTGTGTTGATCGAGCATGTCTATATCTGACAGCACTTGCTTCAACTGTATCCCACGATAAGAACAAAATAATTAACTTCTAGTAGAGAATCAGAAAAACAAATAGCATAAGTTTCATACTAAACATCAGAAAAAATTTCTTCAAACCTGATCCGGAAGATTATCCTTGGAACTGGAAGATGTCATATTTTGTTCCTTGGCTCGATTTTCATTCCCATCTGAGTTTCTAAAGCTTCCAGAAAAAACACTGCGGTCGTCCAATAGTTGTTTTCTCTTGTGTTTCCTGTCACTGTACAACATGAAAGGAAAATAATACTTTATAAGAAACATTAGTCTCCACTGTGGCTTATTTGTCTCCAATCCTAGGACTCCTAAGAATTTTCCGGGTATTCAATTCCATTCAATCTTATAATCCACCACTCCACCTTGTCTTGAATCTTGATAAATTGATACTCACTTTGTCCCAAAATGAGTGTCCACTTTTATCTTTTTGTAAGATTAACGATAAGTTAGTTTAAGTTTGACTTCCCCATTATATACCCTCAATGCCTCAAGTACTCTTGTTGTAAAAAAACTCAAGGTGTTTTAGCTAAACTGAATTTAGGGATATTGTTGGCAATTCAAGCATAACAAATTAACTACCTAAACTTCGATGGTCTACAGTAACATGACAATTTACTTGTGGTTCATAGAAGATTCAGTATCCCATATGTTATAATTTAGTTACATCGTATGATTTCCCCAAGAGAACTACAGAAAACAGATAATGGGATAAATTGACTATAACAGTTGTGGAGTCTCTAAGGTACGCACACACAGACTATCTACTTCCCTTATGTTATGGCCAAATTATTTTCTAGTACAGTATAGTTCATTTCCCTTTTCAAATGCAGTTTTACATCCAATATCCACAGCAGCATAAAATAGTGCACAATTATTTTGTAAAGGCAATAACTAAAAGCTCAAATAAATTGATCTCAAAACGGTAAAAGAACTTTACACAAGGATTTTTGTCTGCTTACCTGCTTTTCTCAAGGGATGAAGGACTGTGTCCTGCAATTGAAATTGTCACATGATAAATAAAACAAAAAGATAATGAACATTTCAAATATAAACAAAAGATAAATACAGTTATGATCATTTAACCCTAAGGTCATTAAGGAAAAAAAAAAAAGCAAAACTCAAAAACTGGACCGCTTAAATACAATTCCGCCATTTTTAAATGTTCCTTTGTGTGAACACAGAATGGAAAGGAGTTGATCACTAAAACGCATACAAAAGGATAAAAATAAAAGTCAAACATATCTTGAGATAAACAATGTTATACAATATCATATAAAGAAGAGTAAAAGTGCTATTTCTAACCATGAAATGAGTGTCGGCCTCTAGCATCCCTTCCTGGGGAATGCCTTCGCTGTGTTGAATTCCTTCTGTCAAGCTTATCCCGTAAATCACCACCTTGATTGTCCCGCCTACCTGCATTGAGAAATATAGGAATTTTCAGTTTGAAAAGAGTAGTCAACATCACTTTATTTATCACATAAAACAACCAGAGGGCCCTCAAGTTCATGATGGGACTAAGCTTACCATTTACATGGCACAACATGAGTAACACAACAATGAACAGTAATAATGCCTCCTTCCCAGTCTCAAAGGACGCATAGATACTAGCACCAGTGTGAAATGAATAGATATAGTAGAAAAACCCACGTTTGAGCTTAAAACATTTGAGCTACCCTTCATATATCAAAGAAGCATTTGACAAAATAATAGTCGATATCTTCGTCTTCTTGTTGAGCAATAATAATATAGTTGAATCTGAATGGAAGAGATTTCTCCTTGGTGCCATATTTATGATACAAATATAATTCATCTGACATGCAATAATATTGGGTTTCTTCGGCCAATAGTTCCAATATAATTTGCACTCTTTTCTCCATGCAAGAATCCCTTTGCAATGTCATTCAAGGAAACAGTGAAAAATGAAGTCAATATCAAGAGCGCCACGATTATACGACTGAAGAACTCGCTATAAGACCACGTGGATATTTTACCAGACCTGCATGTGATCTAAATATCATGGAAGAAAATAATTCCACAGACCTACCCTAATCCTTAAAAAAATACTTCACTGTTTATAGATTCGTAACGATAAACCAGAAGTGCCAAAAAGGGGATTGCTGATAAAACCAATCAGTATTATATGCAATGAAGAAAAATACACTAAACATTCAGTTACCATAAATTTATTAGTTAAAAGAACGAGCAACGACACTGATACGGTGCAACAAATCTTTTAATATTCTTTCATCAAATTATCCGCCTTATGCTTTCACTTATGCAGAATAATTGAGTCAAATCATACGACAGCCTCAGAACTAAATTTGCATTGGTGGTTATAGAATGAAAGCTAACTTTAGAAAGTTCCAATAGATGTATTTCTATGGTAGTATTATGCTGAAGCATCATACAGATAATCACAGTACAACTTTCATGACTAGCTCGTACTCTTGCTTTTAATTAGTAGACTATAATAATCCACAGACCTATGCAAGAACAACATTATACTTGCCAAATATATTCTGTATGTAAAATTAGGCATTTCATATCCTTTCCTAAAGTCCTTGAGAAGCCTGAGGCACAAATACCAAAATTTCTGGTTTTAAACACTAAGGCAAGAATAAGAATAACAATAACTGAGGCGCTTGAGGTGCACAATTGAGCATCCAAAACCAGCTTTTCAACTTCTCATCTTTTCTTCAATTTTCATGAGCCTATATTTCATGAAAATGAGCAGTGATGCCCATTCAACATGAACTAAACAAGAAAACAGTCTCTATAACTAAAAGCCCACTATTAAACATACCATAGTTTAAACTAAAACTAAAACAAAACAAAAAACATGATAAAAAGCAGCAATTTTACCATTGAAAGAGCCCATGAACTGCCGAAGCTCCATATCCCCATGGGCAAAGGAGCAAACTTGACGTGGGCAGTGACCTCTTGTCATGAAAAGCTTGCATAACTTTGTCTTGTAGAGCTTCCTTTCAACCATGATCGCCAATTCATATAATACCAGAATCCCCAAAAGCTATCAAACCATAATCTCAGCCAGAGTGGAATGAAAATGCATATGAGATATAAGTTAATCAAACTTCCAAGATTAATAATAATTTCAGCAGATAGTAAATGATGATGATTCCTGCACGACAAAATAGACCCAGAATTTTAAAACAAAATAGCACAAGATCAAGAGCTTGCCAATAAACATTCAATTTTTCATTTCTATACTAACTGTTGAGAAAACATTTAGCAAGAAGTGTTGACTAAAGCAGTTCAGTGTGGCAGATAAATTAAATGATAACAAATAAATATTCAAAAAAAAAAAAAACAACAACAACAACAAGCACAGACGCATTTAACATGAGGCATGACATTCGCATTTTCTCTCTGCGTATTCTCGGGAAAAAAGAGGGCTTTTTTTGGGGGGAGGACTCGGTTAACGTACCTTGAGAATCGATAATGGGCTGATACGCTGAGAAAGAGAAGAGAGCGAAATGGTAGAAATCGAAGGGAGGCCAAAGGGCTTATCAGAAAATGAGAGCTCTAGTGAATCAACGGGAACATTCTTTGTTTTTTCTAGTGAAATTCCTTCCTAGGGTTAACAAGTTGCACTCCTACATTGCACATTATTTTCCTGTGCAAAAATAGGCAAATTTTTTCCCTTTTGTTTTCTTTAACTACATATAGACAATACATTGTGTTATAAGATAAAATCACATCATCATGTTACTCATTAAGCATAATATGTTTTTTAAAACTAGATTTAGTCAAATTTTACGTGGTTGAGACATATTCATCTCATTGAAGCGATGACACGTTGACACCTCGTAAATTATCACTACAATTATATATATTTTAGTAAGTGTCCGACTGTATCTATACTTATTGCTCATGTGATGTTAATGGCTCCCCTCTTACATTTTATACAGATCTTTTACAATCACTAATTATTATTTTGAGATGGCGATTTTTTAGTCCATGCACAACATTTCTTTCCAAATCTTTTGGGGCCAGACGTGAAGTTTTGGGCGTAACATTGGTGAGAAGAATCTTGTTCGAAAGCTTGTAATGATTGTTGTTGCTTGTTGGTCACCTTTTTATACCGATGTATGACGATCTTGCAGTGCAACACGTTGTTATGGAGAGACTCGTTGGGATGTTGCTTGATATGATCCAACATGGATTCATCTTTCTTTTCGCATAACTCGGCAAACTAGGCTAGAAACACGATGTAAAAGTGGAGCTCAACTCTCGACGCTTTTGAGTGGTCGTAGCTCGTGGTACCAAGTTTGTGCCATGCATTTGAGAGTGCAAGCAAATTCATTGCAAAAGATGGATACACTACACGTTGACATTTTCATGCCAATGTCGAAGCTTGTGATGAACATGAGTATTGAATGATTTGACATACAACAATTTATGAAAGGTGGTTAAGGCCGTGAGTTTACTCTCTATGTGCATCTTGAACCCATAGGGACTTGAACCCGACTTTGAGCTCATCCATCGAGTTATTAATTGATGCGATCTTGCTATCTCCAGATGAGATGTGACCTTGGTGGCCTTGAAGCGAGTTTTCGTTACTCCTTCGACGTTCGTCTTCTTGTGATAGTGAAGACTCCCGACCCCCAATTTTGGAGTCTTTGTACCCTTCATTTTGGAAGGAGTAGATTGACTCTTAGGGATACTTCTCACCAATTAGAAAAATTGTTTAAATATGAGAGATGTACATAGGCCGAGTCCCACCCCGTTGGAGTGCTTGTGGGGAGACTTGACGGCTTAGGGCTATTCGTAGCGAACATGTCGGAGGGCAGCCAATCGCACACTCACCATGATCGTCATGCCTAATAATTGTAGGTGGAGGCAGGCGATCAATTGACTTTCTTTAAACCAAATGTGTAAACCTAACTATAACTCTATCAAAACATATGCTTTTATGGATATAATTAACACAGTAAGGAAAATAATTATTCATAAAAGTAAATTTTGGATTCTCATTATGAACAAAATAATAAGAAGATCACAAGAAAAATATGCATAGTGAATGAAAAACAAAAACCAAGCACACAGGAAAAGAATCCAAAAGCAAAGTGGCAAATAACGTTATGCCACGTCGAAAAACCATTTTTAAAAACAAAACAAAACAATCAAAAATGATAAAATAGACTGTAACTGGATTGGCACTGTACCAATAGGCAATAACCTATCTGCCTCTGTAATGATCTAAATACAATTCACTTTGTATATGCATCGCTTGACTCGCCCGCTACTGAACTCGCCTGTGTCAACTCGCTCTCTCACCGCCATCCCAGCTCGTCCTCGTCGTGTTCACCCCCCAACCCCCACTAGCATCGCGTCCCGGAGTCGATTCCCGATCAGAGCCAACATCAGAACCAGTCGGCGCAAGGTCACCATGGACCCAATTCAGCCGCTGATCGACCCGGACGCGCCGGAGGGGGAGGACTTCGTGCACGTCGACGACCCCAACCCGGCCGAGAGTTTGTCCGCGAGCTTCGAG
>JAYMSZ010001334.1:0-14663 GCA_036897665.1 Pelargonium citronellum | reverse complement strand
TTCCAGCTACCTCTATAGACGTTCAAGTAGACCGTCAGTAGACATACCAAACAAGGCCATAGTTTAGAGTAGTGATCCACAATTTCCCCTAAAATGTTCAATGGTTGTTGCTAACTCTAGAATTAAGTTTTGCATGCTTATTCATACGACGTTATTGTCATGCAAAAGAAAAATAGCTGATACATTACATATATGATTGACACTGCAAAAAGTAGAGCATATATGGAAGTGTCACATCGTTTGAGCTTGAAGGAGAAACTTTTTTTTTTTCCAATTTCTTAGTCATGTATGAAAACCCCCTTCAAATTAAACAAGTTTAAACATGGTCGAGCGTACTGCCTTAAGAATAATTAGTTGTTCACACTTCACACTAACATTTTAAAAAAAAAATCAGTATGCACACCGTTCTATATTCACTTGTAAAAAAAAGTGGAAATTTAGTTTATCACTTAAATTTGATCACAACTTGTTGATATATATTTTATGTTTTAGGCGAATTAATATATTTTTTCATAAGACGAATTTGTACACATTATTTTTTTTTTATCAAAATTAACTTGAAGAGTTATATATATTTACATATACTCAATAAAAGTAACGTTAATTTCTTTTGTAGTCCATTTACACCATTCCTTTTTTTAGCGGCATTTCCATCGTTCTCTATATTACTAAACATGTAAAATTTTAAGTGTCATTTGTGTATATTAAAACAATATAACGTAATATTTAAACGAACGTTAAAAATATGTTTATAAGTATGTGCACATATTTATTTTCACGCTTATTTACACTTTAAACTTTTCTTATATAAAATTCATGCTTGAGCTGTTGGGGGTGTCCTACTCTAAACATATTGACGATCCCCAAGAAAAAGAGAATGCATATCAAAGAAAAAATAAAAAGATATGTCTCTTTAGAAAGTCATGATATGGAAGATTTGGATTTACATAAAAAGTAAGGTTTATGGTGGGTAATGTATATACTACTATTTATTTACTTGGATTGTTGCGAGTACTTTTTATAACTAATATATTTTGTCTTTATTATATAAGTTAATTTATATAATATTTTATTAAATTCATTTGACTACCAAATCATTATTAATGGAGAATGAAACAAAAATGTAATTAATTTGTTTTATTATATATTTGCACAGCAACTGATCAATGAGAGGTTGATGCTGATGTGCATTAACAAGATCATATTCATAGAATGGAATTATGAGTTTGAATAAACATTCAACGAAACATGGGTTCATTAATAGTCAAAACAATATTAATTTGCAGAATTACAAAATTGAAATTCAAGTATTAAGAATTATTTTCCAGCATCCACGTGATTTTCATGTTGATGTCTAAGCAAATATGAAAACAAAAAAGCAACAAAACAAAGAGAAAAAGGCTCCAGCAATGAGCACGATAGGTACTATTCAGGCAAAGAAAAATGCATTATCATTTAAGCCGTAGATTAATTTGTGCAAAATGTGTAACAACACGATACTTTTAAATAAAAACGAATAAAAAGTCTTGATTTTCTTTTAACTTTACGAAGCACCATACATTTTTTTTATGTTGGTTTAGTTCTTTAAAATAAAGTTAAGTATTTTAAAGCGATTTTTGGAGGTCACATCTGAAAAACGAAGAAACAAAGGAAAAAAAAAAAGAACCGATAGATAGAGTCGGTGATCACATATTCACATGGTCATAATTGAGAATCGCAAATCGAAGCCGGCGAGAACTAGAAAAAAGAAGCTCGATTCAGAGACGAAATCATAAATTTCTAAACCTTGAAAAAGTTCAGTAAAAATTTCTTTTAGCACATAACTCTTAAAATGATCGAAACACCCCTAATTACACATATGTCAATCATATCAACTATAGATCTCCTTGGTTTGGTACATATTATTATATAAATAATATATCAGTGCATGTATATTCAATTATTCGAACGGATATTTACTTTGACATTAATTCAAATTAATTACTAGTGGACCAAGAATCATCAACACAGAACCTACCTCTTTACCTATAATTCAAACATAATTAACTAGTCGTTAATGAAACTTTAATTCCAAGTAATTAACCTGTTAAACTAAATTAAAAACAGTCGTGGTTCAAAGAATCAAAACCCTATCCTCCCATCTTTGAATATGTTCCATCATCACAACAATCAAAATGCAACGCATGAATAACTCATAATTGGCTAGTCGGTGCATCAAACTTATCGCATCATTATAGTTAATCAAATCTGCTTAACATTTTTTTACACACCATAAATTAAAGAAAATTGAGAAAAATGTCTTCGATAACGGAAAGCATTTTATTTTTTGTGTGGAGAGAATCGTATGATCATATTTGTAGTAATGATAAGAGGCAAGTGAGTACTATAAAATCATGAGTCAAAAAGGATGGGAAAGGGAAAAAAAGATGGAGGTGGAGATGCATAAACCCTAGAGGTATATGGCTTTATATATATACATTTTTGGAATCAAAGAATTAGGAACATATTTTAGGTCGGCAGGCCCATACATGCATGGAGTGGAGGTGGAATATTTGAAATGAATAAACCAAGGTGGTGACTAATGAGAAAGTTTGATCCTGGTCCTACACTTCTACTTCTTTTTTGAAAAAGTATAGATGCTAGTACCCTTTGAGATTGAATTAAGTAGGGTTAGAAATATTCTGTTCCAAGTCTAGGTCATGATCGATAGATGATCGATGTTTCTTCCTTATTTTATTTCAACTTGATCTCGTACGGTCAATGTGTATCACATGACTGATGAAGGCAAAAGTACGGGAAAGTTTTACTCCGACTCGAAAACTTAAGTTATTGGGTGAAAAGCTCAACTTATAATACATATTACATGATGACAAATTTCGCGTTCTTTTTAATTTAAGAATACTTAATTAACATTCCCTCTTACATGAAAAGACCTTGAATGTGAACTAAAGAAGAGAGTTAGGACAACAGATGGGTCACTAGCTAGACCTAACTAAACTGACTATGATACCTTGTCAGTGTGGGATTTCTCATCACTTGCGAGGGAGTGGTATGGAATCCCACATTGATACGGTATTAAAGATGGTTTAGTGCATCTTTCTTATTTTTCCTATAGTTCATCTGCAGGTCCCCACAAGTAATTAGGAGAAGTGCTAGTGTTGAAAAATCTCACATTGAAATAACATAAAGTTTGTAACTTTGTACGAGTGTTGATATTAATGTGAGATTCTTTAACAATAATATCTTGCTATAAATGATAGAAGCATGAATGATCTTTTGAGAATAAAGTTTTATGCAAATAGAACACTTGTTGAAACTTGAAAGTGCTGTTAAAAAAAATCTCACCTTCAACAAATATAAAATCAACAAGATATGTTTAAAGGTGCATGTGAGACTCTAACAACGTGTTAGACACCTAAAGTCTTTGTACGCGACCCATTGAATTTTAACAATACACGGAATCAAGAGTTTTTGTTTAGCTTTAATGATGTGACGCAATTGAGAATTAACTTAAATGAATGAGAATCCGACTATTAGAACTTTTTTTTTAATGAAAAGATGTTTATGTGATGCAATTGTCAAAAGTTTGATTATCATGACTATACATAGTGTTGTTTGACTAACAAATAGAAATGTCACCGACAAAATTGTATTATTTATCGATATAATAAGTTAATTAGTATCTATTCTTGACATATTTATTTGAGTCATAATAACATCAATTTCAACCACCAATAATATAATTGTTTAGATCAGTTCTTAAAAACCCAGCCAGCCATCTACTTGACCATGTGGTTGTTGATTATGCAGATACATGCACTCTCCATCGCTTGGTTTTTGCCGTTTTTGATAAATATAAAGCCAAGGCTTTACTTCTACGGCGTTCTTTGGACTTTGAGAATGAGGAACTACATACTATACATTAACTACAACAGTTTGAAGAATATTATCTATTCATTATGTGTTTTTTTTTATATTAACGATAAATATAGAACTACGATCAATTTAGTCTGATCACACAACTTTCGCTTCTAGAATTCGCGTTATATATGATGTATAGAAGTTTTTCGTCGCTGATTTGCAACATATTTTTAATGTGAGAAGTGTGATGCCAAATTTTGAAGAGTGCGCAAAATTTTGCGATAGGTTCAGGCTACAAGTAATTATGCTGGAAGGAAAAGACAAAAATAAAAACTTAGTTTGGGCATCTTAATCACCATTTTCTTTGATTTAGTTTTGAATCATGAGCCTTACAAGAAACCCATTTCAAAATCAATACCCTTATCAATGCTGAAGTGAAGCTAGGGGAGGGCTGCAATGGACGTGAGCCTACTCTAGCTTGAAATATAACACATTTGTAATTGTTTCACTAATGTTGATGCTCTCCTGAGTAGCGAGCGATCTCTCACATATTTAATATTTGATTCATTTTTCAATTCAAGGATATAAAACTAAAGGAAATGAAATCCCTCCACTTTGGACGATTGGCTCCGCTCCTACCCTTGACCAACGACTCTATTTTCATTCTCATTTTCAATCCCTCCATATATATATATATAGGAAATGAGATTTTTCCCATTTCTTTATGGTCAAATGCCTAAAATATGAGACAAGTAAATACAGAAAGGGAAATAATCAAATAACCTTCTCATTCCCATTATAACATAATTCAAACTCTACTTCAGAAGAATGAACATTTCACTGTAATGTCATCAAAGACAAGCTATTAAAATTTGTCAAATGAAAATTATTCTAGTTCTAGTCAGTATGGCTTGGTTCACTACTGGTACACAGTCTCCAATCAGAGACAAAAACAAGACTTGATTGTAGTTTCAGTCTATGGAACTACCTCAGTCAGCACTCCCAAAAGTTAAAGAAGCTTCTTCTCTTTGTCGGTCATTATCATATGTTTCGACAATGTCCATTGCTTAACGTTAGAGTAAATAGCAAGCAACACAAACTGAGAGAAGCAAAGAAGCATAATCACTGCTTCAAAAAGGAACGGATACTTCTCTGGAGGATGCATGGTTAGGTATATAATATGGAGAACAAGTGAGCATAGAAGAAGGAAGGTCGTTGCAAATGATCTGAGAGTAGAAGGCTGTAGTTCTGCTGTTGTTGCTCGTCTTCTGCCAGGTGCATGGTAAACAAGGACGAAGAGAGCGTATAGAGCCATATATGGCAGAACCAATTTGTCACGACATAGAAGGGGAAACATAGAGAGCAAGGCATAATGCGTCAGCCAACTAAAAAGAAAAGGCTCTTCCAATGCCAGTAAGCTTGCAGGCAGAAGAGGTAGCAGAATAGACTTCTCGTGTACTACAGTTTTAGAGCACAACATGCAAACAATTGCCATAGAAGATTTTTTAGAAAGATTTTTTTTTTTTTAACTAACCATCAAAATAAAGGGGGGAACTTTTGCTTACCTTGAAAAGAAAATAAGTAGAAGGAGAGAGAACTATTGAGCAACCCATAAAGGAAACCTAGATTGCTTGGAGCTCTTATCTGCTGAACCATTGACGGTACAGAAATTGAAAGGGTTGCTGTGGAGCTGAGAAGCTTCAATGACTCTGTTGAAAACAATCTCTTCCATTTTATGAGAACGGACGAGGTACACCAAAAGTTTGCTACATAATCCTCATATATCCCTCTCTCAAACGGAGCAAGACGAGAAAGAACCTGCGGGGAGCAACAAGATTATGGGTTAAGAGCAACACTTTAAGTGTATCCTATTATCAATTCAACTAGAATGACTACTAATGTGCTCTTAATATCGTCTTGTCGCCTAATTTCTTTCCATGAAATAATAAACAATGTGCACATTAACATATGCTGACTGTGTACAAAAGAAAAAGAAACAACCAATAACCTTAGAGGAGTGTTACACCTAATGGTTATGATCTGTCCAGTTTGAATTATAGAATGTGTGGAGAAGGTGAAGCACTAAAATACTTCAAACTACCTTATTCAAAGTTAATTGTCTACAAAAGCAACCAACACTTCATCACTTCAAAAACACGGCACCTAGAGAAGTAACACATTTCATAGAACTTATAGAATATGCGAAGAAGGTGAAGCACTGAAACATTTCAAACTACCTAATGACTGTTCTTGATGTCTCGGTACAAGACAAATACCAAAGAAGATGAGATAAAAGTGATCCACATTGAGTGAATGTGAGGTTTTCTGCTACTTAACAAGTAATATGTGCCTTTGCAGGCTATTAGTTGGGCACCCAAACAT
The DNA here is from genome assembly GCA_036897665.1 of Pelargonium citronellum. Lineage (NCBI taxonomy): Eukaryota > Viridiplantae > Streptophyta > Magnoliopsida > Geraniales > Geraniaceae > Pelargonium > Pelargonium citronellum. The sequence continues at coordinate 8,420 of JAYMSZ010001334.1, read as the reverse complement.
TGTATGAAAGCAGGGTTTAGTTCCAGACAAAGCCCGCTAGGTGTCGTTGACCTCGTTTATGTTAGATCACATAAAATATATATGAGGCTTCCATCTATTTAGCAAGTTATACAGGACTCTCCACTCAAACAATAAGTATTGTGGATGATTTTGGCGCAATTTTGAAAGAAGTTCCATGCTATGATTTGTTTTCTCCATTTATGTATTATTCCAAATGAAAGAGAGGATGAGTGGAAATTTTCATCCAGCCTTTGTTTTTTTTGTGAAATTTTGGATGGATAGATGTACCATTCTACTTAAATCCCTACACAATAAAAATAATAATAAATAATGAGTAAATTCATATGCTTACCCCGAAAAAGGCATCCGCTGAATTGAGATAGGGCCACCAAACAACAGCAAATGTTCCCAAGACCACCAAGCCCAGTTTCAACACCTGAAGAAGTGGATTCTGGCGTCTTAGGCATCTACCAAACAGATGGCTGAAAAATGCTGGAGCAAAGTATGCACTCATCTGTAGAAGGTACACCCAAAAACAAATAAGGTTCAGAAATAAATTCCAGGGAAATAATATATTTACATAGTAAAACTAGTTCATTAAATTATTTGTTAGGATAATAATCTTGCAAAGTTCTCTGTCATTTTCCCAGAAATCAATTTTGTTTTTTCAGTCCAATATGGCATTGCCAGGCTCTAATCTACAATCTACAATCTACATGAGTATACAGACAAAATAATTCAGAACAATAAACATATCAAAGGTTCAGCATACATACAATTGTAAACAAAGTGCAGCAAGTGAAGAAATCTATCACAGAATCAAGTTGGTTTCCATTAAGCTATTTTAAACTCGTTCCAAAGACGAAAATTGCTGAGCAAGATGTATGAGCAAACATTTCGCATTATTCATGTGCATTTCTGAGCTATTTTCTTCTTTATTCGTTAAGTTCTTCAGCCATTAATTAGCATTTCTGAGCTATACCGCCTATTAAGTAGAAGCAATAGTTGATGTGTTCATAACAGATCTGCTTCTAACTACATTTCCTACTACTCTTAAATTCAAAAACTCCCATAACTTTCTCATATCATATCACCCTTTAAAGCAAAACTAAATAAAACATATTTGCTAAATGATTCATGTAGCTAATCAAATGTTGTTTGGAAACAGTTTTGGTTGTTGGGAAGGGAGGAATGTGGGTGACAAGGAAAGTGGAGGAACATATATTAATGAATTACACAGAGTACAAGAGTAATTTTGTATCTTCGTTAGACAAACTGGCTTCTTTTTCCAAGCTTAGAATAAGCTATTTTCTTCAGATTATAATCACTGAAATTTTGAAGCTATTTGGTTATTATAATCTGGTTTGACACTTTGACCAGATTATAATCAAATCCAAGTGCTTTCTATGTACACCATTTCATGTAGATGAAAGATGTTAGAAAGTGATAGTACCATGCCACAGATGAATGAGAAAATACCTGTTTATGATTGAGGGCAAGACTGAACAGGACAGAAGCAACAAGTTCTTTTTCAAGAAATATAGCAGCAACAGCTCCCATAGTAAGGCCCAAACTGATACAATTGTACTGAAACAGAACTAATATAAGGATGAGAAGCCCAATCAAAATTAACGAAAATAAATAGGGTAAAGATGTGAGAAGTTGTTTTAGAACCTGAAAGTGGCCATGGTCAATTAAGATCAGACATGGGCTGATAAGAAGGATTGCCATGTGCCATGCCATGTCACTTTTATGTTTGACGGGGCGACCACTGAAATAGGCAATAATGAAATAAAACACTGCCGGAAAGAACAAGAGGAAATCCGATGATAAAACTGTCCACCTCATCAGTAATTTACTGCAAAAGTAACATAGAGAAGGCAAACAGGTAAGAAATTCAGTCACAAAAAGAAATGAGTTATTGGGAGAAGAATGGAAAACCACTATAATACCCACCCAAGATAGGACTCGTGTCCTCGAGAAGTGAAAAGGGAAACAGAATCCGGATGGAAGAATCTGAGGAATAGCCCATGAACATAACTCTGGTACGCAGTAAGGGGAGGGTAATCAAGTCCCCAATAACTGAGATCATTGGTGGTGCTGTTACGGTACCATTCATTCGCAGGAAGATTAGTCGTGATCTCCATCCAATGCCTCTGTGCCTCAAAGTCCCCGTACTTGGGAGGGTCCCCAGCGCCAGAGTAAGAATGTAGTGATACAGCTACTCGAACAAGAAGTGCAAATACAGCAATACAAGAAAACCAGGCTCTAAAATCATTGTCAACAAACCTCCCCATCCTACCATCTTTGTTCCCACTCCCACCTTTCACCGCCTTCCTCCTCCCCTCCCCTTTCATTGTCTCTCTATCAATATTTACTCGGACAACAAGTGATCAACTCCCATCTTTATCAAGAATCCTAAATAAAGTAAAGCAAACCTAGTAAACATCAATCTCAAAATGCAAACTAAAGACCTCAAATTTAATTGATAAATCACCACAGAAGCGTCCCGAATTCGAAAAAGTGGAATCAAAATCAACATTTTACAGGCTAATCCGCAACTTATAACAGTTGATCAAGCAAGATCACAAAAATCACGCAAATGCAACATCCAATTGAAGATGAGAAACCACAAAGTTTCAATTTTCTAGCATACAATTCGATATAAAATACATAGAGAGAACATAATATGATCGAAATTACCGGTGATTTGTCGAAATCCGCCGAGGTGAGTGGCGCCGCCGAAACTGGGAGAGACGACTAGCTTCCGCTTCCACAAACTGGGATTTTCAACGAATCGCATGAAATGGAATTACTGGGCTTGGGTCGGGTCAAGTCAGTTACCGGTTACATAGAAGCGGGTATGGAGATCCGGATGCGGTTTTCTTATCCAGAACTGAACCGAAGCTCACAATGGTCTCTTCTTATCTCCTCCCAACTCCAATTCTCTCTTGAAACTCAATCGGACCAGAAGATGTTGTCGATGTCGGTTCAAGCCAACATCAATGCCTCAATCATCAAGCCCTCCATCTCCGTCGCTTCGAAGCCTTCCAGAGCATCCTCTTCACTCTCTCTAAAGCCAAGGACCTCTATTTCCGACTCCAAATTGACTCTTAGTCGTAGGCTCACCAGAAAGCTCGACCTTTCGGCTTCTGTGTCCCCATTCCCAGCCGGAGATGCTCTAGCCGAAGATGCTCTCGCCGAAGACGAAGAGGAAACCATAGAGGAAGAGGAAGAGGAAGAAGAAAAAGAGGAAGAGGTACCATTTTACTCCCTTTTCTCTTTGTATCTTGTGTGTGCATGCAATATACATATATTTATAGTTTTCTTTTGTGGTGTTTGATTGGTACAAATGATAGGAGAGGTAATTCAGATTTTATTAAACTCTGTTCTTGAATGTTGGAGTGGCATGTTTTTGTTTTGCTACATTTTCTAGAAACCAAATGGGTTGATTAGTACAAATTTGTATCCCATTTTGTTGCTTTAAGAACATAGTAGATGCAAATTTAGGCAGGACTTCAGTTGGGCTACTTACCTGCAATATTGTCTCATGTTTAGGTCATACGATAATCATTTAGGAACGAGAGTCTAGTTCATTCCCGGCGCCACATTTGGGTAGACAGTGATTGAAAGGTTGGATTGAGAATATGTATGAAAAGAAACTAAGTATCCTATTTTTTTTTTATCTCCCATGCTGGAATCGCAGCAAGTGGAGTAAGTGGTGGTATACTAATATGTAGTACCCAATGTAGAGTATTGTCATAGTACCGTTGGTAATGTAAACCAGATTCATTCCAGTATCATGATGAAGTGTAGGAGAGTTCTTTTGTCCGACTCACTTGTATAACTAGTTTAAGATATCAAATTTGGGATTGGAAACTTTTGCAGGATTGAACATCCAACATTTCTCTTATATATCAGAAGGGTTTCCATTAGACATCAAAGTTGGTCATTTGGCTTCCTTTTCTCCGCCACTTTTTTGTGCTCAATTCATTTTGTTCCTTGATACTGCAGTTGCTTGAAGTGGAGGTTGACTCAGTGATGAAACCAAGGCTTGTATTGAAGTTTATTTGGATGGAGAAGAACATTGGTATTGGGCTCGACCAACAGTTACCCGACTATGGTACAGTCCCTTTGAGTCCATATTATTTTTGGCCAAGGAAGGATGCTTGGGATGAATTGAAGGTGCTGCTAGAAAATAAACCGTGGGTATCTCAGAAGCAGATGGTTCTCCTACTCAATCAAGCTACTGATATCATCAACTTATGGCAGCAAGGTGGTGGAAAATTGACATCCGCGCAGTCGTCGTAAGCTTAAATGTAGAATTTTTTGAACTTTGATGCTTTGTATTATTAAGAGTCTATTCATCGTGAAAGTTTTGCTTGTCTATGTTGTAACCTACTGCATTAGACTGCTTCCAATTACTTGTAACAGCTTTTGTCAAGTTTAAATTGAATGTGTTTCCTATGTACTTATATTAAGATGTGAATTGTATTCCCTTTATGTAAGGTATCTAGAGTATATTTATATGTATAAGGTCACTTCAAGCTTCTTTAATCTTTATAATAGCATATATATGAAGACTTTAGCTGGAGCCGTTTGTTCGGAAATCTTGCTTGATCTTTTTTAGCTACACCTTCTGTCCCCTGACCTCATTAGTTCATATTTCATAACATATTTAGAGACAAGTGTTATCTGATTTATCTAGTTCGACCAGATATGCTTCATTTATTTTGATTGAGAAATGAGTACTGTTCTGGTGAAATGAATAGACTTGCTGAAGAAACTGCTGAAGCTTACGTTCTATTTCCCTTCTTTTTTCTCCCTTAACCCCTGTGAGAGGTATAGTGCATGTAACCTTAAATGTTTTCTTGTTAATTGTTTTGGTGTTTCAGTGTAGCTTTACAGAGTTATTTGCTATCCTTGTCTATACCATACTTGAGGGTTTGAGACAGATATTAGATATTAAACTAAAGAACTGTATCGATTACATGATGTCATCATTTCTCCCTACCTAAAATCGGTTTTTTGTATGCAATATCAGTTCATCTTAACTTTAGATTTCATATAAACAGTGTAAACAATTTAAACTTCAGAACAGATATAATTAGTGTGTGCTCTAATATGCATCAATGAGTTTTGAAGAATTGTTGTAATGACTTTTAAGTCAATGCAAACCTAATCTTGGGAAAAAAATGAAGAGTTTATTTCATTTATAGTATAGAAAAGAAGAATAAGAAGGATTCAAACCATATACAAACCAACAAAAGTATTTGAAAATTTATACCTAATGAAACAAAATTTTCACCACTCTGGTGTTCTCTTACTGGCCTCTAAGTACTGGAATAGTCCTTACTGAGAGGAGCTTCCTATCTATACTTGAATGCTGTGAGCGTTGTTTTTGTTCGAAATCCGAGCATGACTTTTTGCTTTCAAACTTTGATTTTCTTTCCATATGATGCATCATGGGATCAACTTGAGGTTTCAAATTCAATTGAATCCGTTCTGGGGATCTGCAAGGAAGCTCATTGCTATTCTTGTCAGAAACATCTTCATCTGAGGCTGAAACAGTGTTTGTCTCATTGTGTTCCGTTTTATTCATGGACGAGTCATGCTCCCTGCTGGTATTCAAGTCATCGTGCTCCTGCTGAGGTATGTTTTCTGGCTTATCCTCTGTGACTTCACATTCAATTCCATGCTCAGCTTCTACATCTTCAGTGCACGTCTCACTTAGGCATACTAGATTTGGTGTCATTACTGTCGTCTCAATTTGGGTATCTTTGTCTGAATCAGAGCTTGAGACTGATATTGTCCTTTCTATTTCTGCTTTGTTTTCACTCTCTTGGTCTTCTGGTTCTGTGCTTAAGTTGTCATCTGGATTGATCTTGTTGAAATTCAATTCTGTGTTTGATTTCTTGACGTCTTCTGAAGCTACATACTCATTGATATGAACTTTAGGTGTTGCTTCATAGATAACCAGTTGTTGATGATTGGATCCGCTATGATCATCGGAATCACTGTCCTGTGTGTCAGCTCGGGAAAGCTCAACTGCAGCTTTAGCAGCAACTGCTGCATATGCTGCTGCTTCAAACGCCTCTTGAGCAGCAGCGGCTATGCCTCCAAATTTCTTTGCTTTAATCGATTCATAGAGCCCCTCGTCCCAGCCCATCCGCTGGCGCATACTGTTGATTTCATCACCAGCTTCAGGTTTGTTAGGCTTTACTGATTCATCACTGCTTGTCTCACTTTTCTGCACCTACAAAATATCAAGAATGATGTTAGTTTTTATGTTGAGTATTATTTGTGGCTCTGATTAATATTGTTTGGTGCAGTTAGTTTTTCTTACCTCGTGACTTGCAGAAGCATCTTCCTCGTCTTCCTTAAAGTTGAGAGCTATCCCGCTCTCAGAAGCAATTTCCTTGAGCATCTTCATCTTGTTTTCCATGCTCGGTTGTCTTGTTGAAAGCTTTTGTATCATCTGTAAGGACACCAAGAAAGGACTGAGAATCCGAGACTCGCGAAAACTACGATTTGATGATCTCTACTCAAACGTTCAACAACAATTACGTACCTTGGGGTTCACTTTGCAGTTGTTGCGCAACTCTGCAGCGCGAGCAGCAAACTCCTTCCCGAATCTTGAGGCGAAAGTCCCGCGAATGTGCTGAAGCTCCGGGAACTCCCCGCAGCGCGTTGCTGCAAAGATCAGGCTCGAAATCGCCTCCTGCAGCTCATCCGGACACTCCCTACACAATGAAGAACACATAAAATCAGTACTAGTAGTTAACAAGGTAAAGCAAGGAAATAAAAGAACTGATTTTGGTTACTGACTTGTCATTTTGTAGGAGAAGGACTCTTTCTGTCAACTGGTGGATAAAATCCTCCATCATAACAAACACGTCCACCATGTTCTGCTCCTTGATCACATGCTCAACCTGCAATTCAAGAAACCTGAGATCAGAATACAAAAAAACGGGGAATGAGAGATTAGAGATTAGTTATAAGTAGAGACTAGTACGCGCAAGAGAGCGCGATCTTGATGACCGAGGTTCAAGAGCTGAACGACATCAGATCGGGCATTGGAGGACCGGACTTGGCGCTGGTTCTTGAAGATGGAAAGCCTACAGAGTGCCAGTTTCGCAAGAGCCTTGAACTTCGAGGTTCTAAATCCTCTTCTCAGTAACGCATCTATTTTCCGACCCATCTTTGCTCTTTCTTGATGCTTGATTCTTGTTTGTTGCTGGAGATATGATTTAAACAAAACTAGCAAAACGCACATATATATGAGTAGTTGTGGACGTGTGTGACGAAAAAAGGTACACACCTGCGGTACAATTGGAGTATAATATTCTATGGTTTGAATGGGCCAAGATAGGGACTTGGTCAGAAAATGTTGGCTATTGGTTTCAATTTTCTGGAAGAAGAACCCAGAAACTTGCTATCATTGGAAGGTCAATGCAAAAATTCTTGGGTTAGCTAGATACTGATTGATTCACATTTTGATACGTAATATTTTCTGTTGTTTTTGTATTTAGGTTATCAATAAAAAAAAGAAGAATTTGGACCGTTGATGGCCATGCACGACTATTATATTCGGACAATTTCGACACGCTGATTTGGTTTGGTTGAAACTAGGTGGACTCTATGAAACAATTCATGCTGCACATCACATGCATTGACCCACCTGCCCCTTTAAAAATCAACCTTTTATTTTTTAAGATTTCAGTCATGGAAATTTACCTGAGATGGCCAACTTAGTTTTGTTTCTTTGTTTGTGTCTTTAAATGTGTTGTGTAGATGCTGGGCTGCTATTTTGAGTGAGACAATAATTACTACATTGGTCGTTTTTTTTATATGAACTATAAAATACACAAATTTATATTCACGTGTTAGGGAAATAATATTTATAATTAACGTTATTAATCTAACATAAAGTTTATTTGTATGAAAACAAATGAATAGCAGTCAAAGCTAACATCAGCTTCTAGTGTTTCACTCCATAGTTTTCCTCGAGGAAGATTTCAAACAATGTACAATTTGTACGTCTCTTGGATGAATATCTTGCATGGGAATTTGTACTATTTTTATGTGGTTTGTTACATAAAAGGCTAATATAAATTCAGCCTCTTAGGGTTTTCCATGTGTCCTAAACAAATAGCTTGGGTTTACTAAGCCCCAACCCTGAGTTAACGTGGGGATCGTTATCCCAAAAAATTCTTCTTAAGTATGGTCAAAACAAAGCCCGTTGATGGGCTCTCGAAGACAAAAATTTATTAAACTAGTTAAAGAGCCCGTGCGATGCACGGGTATATATTATAATTAAAAATAATTATATAAAAGATAACAATATATATTAATTCATTTTACAAATTTAAACCAATTCTTAAAAAAAAATCTTATAATACTAAATTAAAATCATACAA
>JAYMSZ010001333.1:0-14663 GCA_036897665.1 Pelargonium citronellum | reverse complement strand
GTATATACTATATTGTTATTTGAAATTATGAGCACCCCCTCCACAATCCAATTCCTTTCTCTCTATGATTGTTAAAAAAAAAAATGTATCATATGCTCATAGCATTAAAATATCAAAAGCAAGAAGAAAACAGGAAGGCAATGGTCCCAAAAAATATATTCCTAATTTAATCATACTACAAGTTAATTTGATTTTAATTAAAATGACAAACTAATTAAAATGACAACCACTCTAATATGTTAAATAGAGGAAATTGAGATAAAAAAAAAAAAAAGAAGAAGAAGAAGAAGAAGAAGAGGAAATTGAGATACAATCAAAACGTGTATATATAAATATTGAATTATTTTAATTTAATATGAAATATAAGTGCGTTAAAACTTGATATGAAACTCGTTGCCTATCATAGGCTCCTCTCCGACATGATCCTAATTTAATCATACTACGAGTTAATTTGATTTTATATGTACATATACAAAAGTGTATTGAAAATTCAAATTCTAATTGTATATGTTATATGCGTGTGAAGATATAGGATGATCTTAAATACATACGCGTCGCCCACCGTAAAATTAAAGAAACATTGCGGAACACGACCAAACTAAATTTCTAATGATCTAAAAGCGCAGGACAACCTATAAGCTCTTCAAAATATGAGGGTTTTTTTATATTACTTTTTTAATTGTAATAAGTGGATGACACTCTGGCCCCGGCCGTGATATTGTTTTGGAGTCAACTAGAACATCTATCACCTAAAATCATTGATCCCACAACCATTTTGGGTTTTACAAAAATATGGATCTCCTACTGATTTTTAAGTAGAAATACCAAACAATAGTTTAGACTAAGATACTAATGATAATGACATTTTTAAAAAAATCATATCTAACAGATTGCTCTGATTCCAAGATTTTATTAAAGTGTACACAAGTAAAACTTTAGCGAAATTTTTTAGATCATGTTTTATATATAACTTGATACTGAATCTAATGGAGCCTCCTTTTAGGACTATGAATCAAAACTCTCAAACAAATATATGATAAGATAGAAATGTAAGAAACACAAGCATAATCATGTTCAAAGAATGGTCTCCACTATGATGATGCAATCAAGTGACTTTTGAAGAAGATAAAGAATATTGAGATTAAGGTTTATTTCCAAGAAGATTCAATTGAAAGTGCACTGATTTGCATGCGCATGTGAATGCAAAGATTTGTTGATATTTAAATATCAATCATTCCTAAGAGTAGAAAAGGTGATCACAATAGCCACTATGTTCAATCTTATCTACATGTGGATAAAATTTATACATAATTTTTCTAATAAATTAGAAGTTAGAAATTGAGTTTACCGGTTCCTTCGACTTGATAATTTATGATATAAGTTGATTTTGCTTCTAGTTCGGTTGATATTAGATGACACCTCATCTAATTTCACTCATACCCACCTAAGTGAATTGGTGGGAGCGTAGCGACCCGTCCAGATCCAAGAATTTTAATGAGGTGTCACCATGTCATTAATGACTTAGCCTAAGCCAAAAATAAATTGGCATAGGCTCCTCTTTCTCAAAATAATAATATTTATAATGCTATTGGATGAGCAAATTGGGCCTTTTAGTGATATCCATTTGAGCATGTTTTGGGTTTTCGGCCCAGGTTGAGAATAGCTATATAGATTTGGGCTCATGTGGCCCATGTTCAATTTCCACCAATTTCTAAAAGAAACTCACCAATCACCATATGATAAAGAATATAAATCTAACCAAAATGCAGTTTTATTTACCAAATTAAACAAATTACATATCTTCATAATATATTTTTTTTCTAAATGAAACTAAAAAAAAATGATATTTCAAGAACACTACTATTCTTCTTTTTTTAATATACAAATACTAGCTACTGACACAATTGTGTCTTACTTATTTTACGGTCACTGGATTATCAACTGTATCGATTTTATTAGCAATTTTCACATCGTTTTTATTGGTCGATGTGGAATGGGCTCCATTATCAAAGACTTGATTCTATTCTTTGCTGCAATATCCGGAGCTCCATATGTGTCGCCATGTTGATATGTCAAGTGGGCAATACGAGATAGGTTGAATGTAGTTTCAACGAATTTTTTCGAGAATGGGGAACCAATACTGCTTTGATTTTGATTCATCTCCCTCCAACTTTTATCTATTAATTCTTGTATTCTCTTGCGGCCAAGTTCCTCGGGAGCCCCAGTCTCGTGCATGTAGCAAACAATTGAATTTGCAGATTCACCTCTCTCAAGCTCAGCCTGCGTATTTCAATTAAAAAACTTAAGCAATTACCATCTCAATATAGGTCATTTTACAAAGAATATAGATGTTAATTAATAAAGAAATGATATACCTTTGAAGTGCTCAAATCATTGTAAAGTCTGAAAAGAAGAGAAGGATGGTACAATAGATCATGATATTCCTCTAAGCACTCCATGGCCTCTTTTGTGATGTCTTCACTCACAAGAAAATATGCATGAACAAGAAATAGAGCTCCTGAAGATGAGAGCCATGAGTTCTCAATATAATCATCCATTCTTGGAACTTGTTTGTTGTGATTCCACTTTGCTTCTTGCAAGAATGATTCACACAAATCGCCCCACTACAACAAATTAAACGTCACACGTTAATAGAGTCTTGTTTTTGCTGTTACAGGCACTCGATCAGACAGTGTCATCAATTATGCTAAACTAATTGTTCATCTGAAATTTCTGTGTAGCAATGCTGCGTTTTTAGTAATTATCTGTCTGATGATACAACCGGTTAAATTTAAAGTAATTGTAGAAACGTACCGCTTTTGCGAGATAAGGTATGACATTCTCTTCGTGTTCTTTCATATTGTCAAAAGCCATTTCATTGATGGTGTTGTAAAGAGCCAAGAAACATAACTTCATGTAGTGGGGAAGTTTTCCCACTTCCTTAACATCCCATCTAAAAGATCAACTAAATTATATAAGAAAAATGACAATGTAAATATGAGAATTCGTAAACGAAAAGTTAAATTTTATGTAACTTTCAGCGGTTCAAAAATTTAAAAATAACTCATTAAATTTGGTGAACTTTTTTGTGTGTGGCAAAAAATACTTGCAAATTTGACATATTACTTATACATAAAATCAATATATATACTTTGACTAACCTCTTGACAACATCTGTGAAAATCTCCAATTCCTCAATAGTTCCATAAACATCATAGATGTCATCAATGGTGGTAACAAGTGCAGCCACTTTTGTTAAGCCTTTAAGGCAGTTGCTATGTTGAGGTTCAAAAGATATTCCCATAGCCCAAAAGAAGCTCTCCACAAGCCTGTCCCTAGCAAAGCTTAACTTGCTTGATAGGCCTATTTCCTTCCACCACCTAATACAAAAAAATGTTAGAGAAAACCGATCTACTTAACCCAAAAATATATTATGATATGAACACGTGAAAACTATATATCAACAATATCTGATAGTATATAAGATCGTCATTAACTGAAAGTTTCAACTGATAGACATTTATTATATACCTTGACATTTCGGAGAGGTTTGCTTGATGTGTAGATTGGACTGTGTTGAAATCAAGCCTAGCAAGCTCGAGAAGCATGGAGTATTTTTTGTTCATGGTCTCTCCATCATCATGGTTCTTGTATGCTTCTTCAATATACCATCTAGCTTCTTGCCTTTGTATTCTATGGTGCAAAGGAACCTCCAATGCATGGCTCACTTTAGCTTCAAGCCATTTGCTCATGTTCTTGTTGCCTTTGATCATGTTCTTCAATTGTATTCTTGTGTATTTGATAGCTTCTTCCAAGATATTTTCTTCTTCAAACCCAAGATGTGAGGCTTCGTAGAGGCTCAACATTCCTTTCACGTCATCTTCTAGGCATGCCTTGAAATGACCTTCACGGTCCATGAAATTCTTGAAAACATCTGAATTTAATACAAATTTTGAGTCATGTTTTCGTGGAACAAAACATTCAACGAAGAATAATTTAATCATTGAACTATCACTCTATCAAAGTCATGATCTCTCAATTAGGAAAATAAAATCTATGTCACGTTAAAATAGTCAATTAATTGTACGTATTGAGCGTTAATGTCACGTGACTTTAAATAAGCTCACGGGCATGATCTTATTTGTGGTCTATATTTTGACAGCAATGTTATTGCCTATATCTATACATGTACCTTGAGAGACATTGTAGCCATGTTGTCTAAGGAGCCTGAAGCTGAGAGCAACACCATGAAGATCACTCTTCTCATTAAGTTGTTGCAGAGACATAAACCTAGTTTCCAATGCTTTTTTTATGTCTTCCCCAAAATGGTAACCTAAACCAAACCTTTGAATGTTGTCAATCAATTCAAGCATTGACAATGGATCCATATCTTCATTTTGGAACACAATATGCATCTCCTCCAATAGCATCTTTATCTTGTACTTGTATTCATCACTCTACATGCACAAAAATAAAACATTAAGGCCTTGTTTGGTAAACAACTGGAAAACTATAAGAAGTCGTAAGAAGAACGTGGTTGAACTGTGAATAGTATGATCGGACAAAAATAACTGTAAGAAAGTGTTAATTATTGAAATGATCAAAATAGACATAAAGTATTTAAGAAATAATTTAATATTATTAATCACTAAATACGTCCTTATAAGATCATCAATGTCAACGTTCATCATAATAAATTATTAAACACATATTTTAACTGTGTAATTTACACTATTATAACATACCAGATTCGGTTAACCTCATTTGCATAAACAACATCTAGCATTTCACATGTCAGTATAACAAAATAGAACCGTCTAATCTTATCGACAAATCATGTGGACCAAATCTACATATTTACAAGGGCAAAAAAGTAATTCACGCATTATTTCTCATTCTTTGAGCACTGACAAGAATCATTTTTTGAAAAGAGCTATGCGAAAATATGCTTCTTAAAGCCACTATTTTGGACAATATTTTATCGGACAACCTATTATAGTCATTCTTTTAGAATACATTAGTGTTAACAAACAAGCACTAAACCACACGTAACACAAGAAAGTTAGTGAGTACTATTACTATCAACGTAAAATAAGAATAATAGTAGAGGATATGTACATGGTCGGATTTCAATAGCATCAAAGATTCGTAATCCCATATATTAGGTTGGAAATCGCTTGTGCATGACCTCGTTTTCTCCATTGGTTGAGTAGAACTTTGCATGGCAGTGCTTGACCAACCAACGTGAGAACCTCGTCCACTGCATCGCGCTCGTTTAACGAATAAGTTGTGAGTCGTTGCTCGAAACCCTAAATTTGCAACCCCATGAACAGCTCCTTTGAGTTGTGGGATCTGTTGTATTTGAAGATCAAGAACCATTTTAGAATCTTGCAATTCTTTTTTTTTTCCCTGCTAGAAATAGAATATTGATGGTTATGAACCATTGCATGAGCCTTTATATAGAGTAAATGAAACCATCACTCATAAATGATGAAACAGAGAGTATCTATAAAAGATTTATTACACATGTTCTTACAAAAAAATGTGTTACACAACTATTTAAAAGCATTAAAACTAGATGTTGAAAGAAAACATAACATTATTATTGGAGATAACACAAATGAAATACAGGCCACACAAGCTCCATGAGTGAAAAGAAATAAAAACAACGTGAGAATTATATATAATGTCGGTATAAATTTTTTTAATTAAATTTAAAATTAGGATATATTAGGTATTTTAGAAAAAAAATACTACTTTAAAAGAAATACCTATTAGAATTTTTTTATTTAAAAATTGACATATAATTTGTAATCATTATTTTTTCTTTCTACTCTCGAAAACGAAAAATATCTTCTTTCCCAACATTTGTCAAATAAATCTAAATTTGACAAAATTGAAACCTATCATTTTAAATTTCTAACCTTAAATTCATCAAAAAAAAAAAATCTAACCTTAAAAAAATGGAAATTGGCGAATCACATAAATATAAAAACTCATTTGTATGGTGGCTAAAAAAAGAAACTCATTTGTTTCATAAAATTACATTTCAATTATTTAGAGAAGAACTTAAAAAAAAATCATTTACAGAAGAACATAAACGAAAGATATAATTAATCTAATATTTCAAATTTTGAATTGATCAATGGCTTAAAATTGAGTTTTAAATTTTAAGCAACATAAGTTATTTTATTTTCATTTATGTTTTACAAAGAAAGTAAACGAACGTCACGTATTCTTGCGTGTGGGTCTAGTAATATTAATATATATAGCTTCATATAATCTCAGAAAACAATTTAATTCTGTAAATGTCGGTTTACTAAACAAATTTTTTATTATTTACAAATATTTTATTTCTTTTTAGTTACCTCTACCGATATTCGAAGTAGACAATTCAAACAAACCCGACATGGACTGTCATTTCATAGTACTATTATTCGATTTCAACCACACAAAATCGGAATCTTTGCAAACCACCCTACAACAAGTTCTGGCTTTTTCTGCAATGTGAAAATACTCTTTCAGCTCTTTGCCACCAAAAACAATGCTTCATATGAAAAATGATTTTATGTTGGTTTTTGTTTGTTTCAACTTTCAACTTTCAACTTTCAAGTACTTATCACATTTTAAAATGTGTAGATATTTTTGGGCCCGTCAGATGGGTTTCGCTATAGTTCGCCATTCGTGCCGTATCAAAATACAAGATATGAATAATTAGACCAGCGGACGTTGTGTGACCGCGTCTCTATTTCATGTTGTCTTAATTATTCAAATATCGTGTTTGTTTCTTTGTTGGGTTACGATGAGGGCAAAATTTAAAAACAACAAGACTTGTAGAAAGAGAAAGATGGAAGATTCAATTTGGTTCTTAATTTTTTAATCTAAAATAGTTTTTCTATTGAATGATTTGATTTGAAATTTAAAATATATTAAAATATTATAAATTTTCAATTATTTTGTCAACGATACTGGTCACACGAGTCAGATTGTCACATCATCGAAATAAATTAACAAAGCTAATTATCTAATATTTCTGAATTCCGTGGCAAAACACTTGAGACGGAAAAACTAATAGCAATGACCATTTTAGATCCATATTTGAAAATTTATGAACTATTTTAATAACCAAATTGAATCTTTTATGCACACAAAAAACACAAGAAGAAGAAGAAGAAGAGTTGTACATTTCACTAGCAAATATTACTCCTAGAATGATGAATCAAAACTTCAATCTTACAACCACAGTTCTCCATTTGCAACCAATTATAACATATAACCTAGATGATAGTAACATAACTCTCTAAATCAACCCTAGTCCGCCTTGGAAGCAGTAGCCGCGGCCTGTCCTCTGAGACGACCAGTCCTACGGGAAGCTATAGACCAACCTTTTGCCCAGGTGGGGCGTCCCGGCGGACAGTGCTGGCGTGCCCGATATGCTGGTGGTTACCACCACCATGGGGATGCTCGACTGGATTCATAGCAACACCACGGACCTTAGGCCAGCAGTTCCTCTTGACCCTGTATTTGTGATATGCATTTCCGGCTTTCAACATTGGCTTTTCAGTCCTTCCTCCACCGGCAACCTGACCAATCATAGCTCGGCACCCACTTGGCACAATCTTCTTGGACCCGGATGGAAGCTTAATCCTAGTAAACACCATAATGAAAAGGCAATTGATTAGTTCTAATTTCAAAAGGCAACACGGCTAGCGCATGAAGTTTAACAAGCTTCAAGAGATGGCATATTCTTGAAATGCCTGAAGTTTAAGAATTTTCAAGCAATTACACCTACTCCATTTTGGTTACCATCAAAAACCCTTGGGCCAAATTGAGGGTTCCTCACACAACATAACAAACCACAAGGTCTATTTCTCTTTCTCAGTTAAACGTAATTGAATGTAATTGAATGAACGATAAAACCAAGAGAACCAAATAGCCAGCAGAATACATAACAATGCACACGGCAATGAACACCTTCACTCTCGAAAAATCGAATTAACACAGCTCTCTGACTAAATCCAGCTACTTTATAAGCTTGACGATAAACATTGTCAAGATCACATACAAGTAAACACTACTCAACCTAAAAACTATTCTTCTAAATTACACGTTCACCAAAAATCTCCCAAAAGCTAGAAATGAATGCAAGTTTTAATAGCTACAGCATCAACAATCAATATGCACAACACAAAAAGTTAAAATCTTTAACACAAAAACATCAATTTAAAGTTAAAGACATTACTCACTCACTCTCTCTCAACCACCCTCATTACTACACTCTCATCTCTCAAGCACCCTATACGACCCCTAAATTACGCCATACACACCTATATAGGCTCTTGACCCCTCAAAGAGCCTCTGCTGAGCTTTCCTCTTCCTCCTCTACATAGAGCATCATAGTTAGTGTATTAGCATATTGTGTAGAGTAGATTGTTTTGTATATTGTAATCTCCATTTACTTGATCGATACAAGTCCTCTTTCAATCACTCTACCTTCAACAAGGTCTAATTCTCTTTCTAAGTTAAATGTAATTGAATGAACAATAAAACCAAGAGAACCAAATAACTAGCAGAACACATAACAATGCACATGCCAATGGACACCTTCACTCTCGAAAAATCAAATTAACACAGCTCTCTGACTCTACTCAACCTAAAAAATCTTCTTCTAAATTACATGTTCACCAAAAAGCTCCCAAGAGCTACAAATGAATACAAGTTTTAATAGCTACATCATCAGAAATCAATATGAACAACACAAAAAGTTCAAATCTTTAACACAAAAACATGAATTTACACTCACACATTCTCCAATCAAATATTCAAATGTATAGAGCACAAACTCATCACATGTTCGCTAAAAATCTCCCAAAAGCTACAGTTGAATCAAGTTCTAACAGCTACATAATCAGCAATCAACATGAGCAACACAAAAGGTTCAAATTTTTACCATATAAAAACGTGAAATTTTAACACAAAAAGTTCAAATCTTTAACACAAAAACATTAATTTACACTAATCACACATTCTCCAATCAAATGAACAAAATACAAACTCATCACATGTTCACTACAAATCTCCCAATAGCTACAGTTGAGTCAAATTTTCACAGCTACAGAATCAACAATCAACATGAGCAACACAAAAAGTTCAAATTTTTACCATATAAAACGTGAAATTACACTAATCACGCATCAAATGAACAAAACACAAGCTCATCACATCTTCACTACAAATCTCCCAAAAGCTATAATTGAATCAAGTTTTAACAGCTACATAATAAACAATCAACATGAGCAACACAAAAAGTTCAAATAGTTAACACATAAAAGCATGAAATTACACTAAAAGTCTAAAACAAATGAGCAAAACACAAACTCATCATATGTTCACTACAAATCTCCCAAAAGCCACAATAGAATTAAGTTTCAACAGCTACAGAATCAGCAATCAACATGAGCAACACAAAAATAGTTCAAACCTTTAACACTTCAAACAAAAAGTTCAAATTTTTAACACTTCCAACAAAAAAAAAAAAAAACTCAAAAGCAAGCAAGTACCTGGAGGTTCCATTATCAGGGTTGTCGCTAATAACAACAACGTAATCTCCAGAAGCATGAGCAACACAAAAAGTTCAAATCTCAAAACATAAAAAACATGAAATTACACCAATTAAACATCTTCCAATCAAATGAACAAAACACAAACTCATCGCATGTTAACGACAAATCTCCCAAAAGCTATAATTGAATCAAGTTTTAACAGTTACAGAATCAGCAATCAATATGAGCAACACAAAAAGTTCAAATTTTAAACACATAAAAACATGAAATTACACTAATCACACTTTGTCCAATCAAATGAACATAACACAAGCTCATCACATCTTCACTAAAAATCTCCCAAAAGCTACACTTGAATCAAGTTTCAATAGATACAGAATCAGCAATCAACATGAGCAACACAAAAAAGTTCAAATTTTTAACACTTTCAACAAAAAACCCAAAAATCAAGCAAGTACCTGGAGGTCCCATTATCAGGGATGTGGCTGATAACAACAGCGTAATCTCCAGAAGCTCTAGCCAGCACACCACGGCCACCAACATGGTGACCGACATTGCAGACCACAGCACCTTCAGGGATAGTTCCGAGAGGCAACACGTTTCCGACCATCAAATTCGCCTTCTTGCCGCAATAAACGAACTGGCCGGTGTACATTCCCTCGGCGGCGATGAACAGCTCCTTCTGGTGCCGGGATCGTGGATGATCTCGGTGACGACGCCTTTGAGATAGCCATTGCGCTCGCCGAAGTCGAGATATCGGAACCGAGCGGGACCTTTCCGGTGGTGCGTGTGGGCCTTGAAAACGGACCCTGCTCCCTTATGCTGAGCTCGGATGACTCGTCCCATGGCTGAGTTGACTCGGTCGAGGTGGATTAGGGTTTAGGGTTTTGGGAGATGGAAGATGGTGGGTTTTTATCTCACCAATATTAGCATATGTTTGGGTCTGTTAGGGTTTTTGATTTGGCTGTAAATGTGTTTGTGGAATTACTCTTTTGACCTTCGTTTTGGGCCAACAGCGAACGTGACAATTCGGGTTTCTAGTCGGATTTTAAAGTGACACAAGCTAATGCAAACCCGAATTCAAAAGAGGTACAAGCAATAAGTTTTGGGTTGTTAGTGAAGTCGGATTGTGAGTCTAAGGGAGCAAGGGAATATGGGTTTGTCTGACTAACACATCTCTCGTAACAAGCTAAATTTAATTTAAAAATTTGTCTAGATTTGGATATTTAGTGTGTGCAATTTTGTGAATTTGTCTAATCTGTTGTATAGCAACGTTTTTATTTATTATAAGAGTGTTTTTCAACCAATTTTCGTCCATCTCGAAACCATTTTATAATTAGAGAAATTTTAAGAACGCACCTCCTACCAAATCGACCTTTAGTCAGATCTGGATTGTGAGTTTATATGTGACTAAAGGATGACCAAACTACCTTAACCACTAGAGTTGAGGTGGAAGTTTGGGTCGGTTTTAAATACAAAATGTGTGATAAGAATTTGATCGAATCAACATGCAATTTTCAAAAGAACACTTAACATGTATTGAAATTAGACATATTTTATACGACCTCGATCCGTGAATTTTCGAGTAAATGTTATGGTTCCAAATTGTCGACTATACATTAGACCAAAGTCAAAGAAAAGGTGATCACTTTACTCACACATGTACAAGACTATAACTATCCATTTAGACCGAATCGAGTTGAAGAGAGTTTACTCGAATTCAGCAAGCAATTTTTAGTGACATATTCGACCATAATTTGTGCATCTCAAATTCACAAAAATGTCAATCAAATGTCTCGGAGCTGTTAATTCAAAAACAAATTGTCAACTTTACCTGTAACATAATCAGTGAAGCAATTAAGAATTAAAAAAAATCATGATTTAGTGTAAACGGAAATGATGAATTTACTTATATACCCTTTCTCCGTCAGTTAACCAGCAGCAGCTTTTGGTTCTCTTTCTCGCGCGCACAATCTTCCAGTTACGCCCTCCCAGAAACCGCCGCTACCGCCGCCGGAAAGATCCGCCACCGTCCAGAGCCACCGTCGATCCTCCTACTTCAAGCTCAACCGTCGACGATTTGACTCTGCTCCTCAGATTCAAACGGTCAAGTGAGTTCACACACCTCATCGGAGTAATCCATCAGGTACGCTTAGGCTCCTAAAATCTTAAATTTTGAATCTTTTGATTCGGAAATATATATTTGTAATATGGGGCTCGAGACTCGTAGTTGATTCTTTGTTAGTGAACTGTTTAGTTGTATTGCAATTTACCTTGAAAATTTGCTAAAATTCACCACCAGTATGCATTGTCTAGATCACAAGTCTTTTGGGATTTATTAGAAATTGATTCTATGATTAAATTTCAGATCTTTTTATTGAACTCGGTTGTTACGCTTGCTTATCCAAAAAAAAAAAATCTAATTTAGTACTAGAAATGGTACTAGTTTACATTTCTACCCCATTTGATTTCAATGAAGTTTTAGGTCAGAAAATGAGTTTCTTTTTTAGAGCTTCTGTGCTGCTAGATCGGGTTGGTGTGTGGATTTGACAGAAATGGATGATATTATACATAAAGAGGTCAACTTTGAAATACAATAAAAATATGATAAGTTTGTGTTACTTTGGTTAATCCAATGGTTTTCAGATTCAAATAGCAGTACCGGTGTTTGAGTTGAGGGTGTTGCGTATTTGTAAGTTCAGAGAATATGGTATCATTGCAAGTGTTTGGTAATTAGTGGTTGTAGGTATATGACTCGTGTAGTGCTAGTTGCAGATTTTGTGTTAGTTTGTTGCCGGCATCTTCGAGAAAATGGTCAGCTAGTGTTGAGTATTAATTGAAGACTTGTAGAGACAGAAGGGTTGCTGAGTAAATTAATAATCTTAAGGCCTCGTGGGAGGAAGTTAGGCTTGCAGAAATTCTCTGTAAGATTGTCCCATGTGTTTGTTGATTGAGTGTGGAGCTCTTTGTTATTCAATTGCAGAGTTTTGAGTTGCACTTGCTACAGTTTGTAATCCACACTTTTGTTTTGTGGTTTAAATCACATTGAGCTTAACATTAATGTGCTCCATGGATGACAGAATGGGGGAGTTGGCAGTGGAGAAACATGTTCAGTACATTTTGTCAGTTGAAAAGGTATCTTTCATTAGAATTCTTAGTTTTTGTTTCTTTTTCAAGTTTATATAAAGTTGCAGATTTGCTGTTACCCGCCTGACCGTTTATCTATTTTAACTTACGATTCGGTACTCAGAAAAAGGATAGTTTTGAATCTGTGGTGATGGACCATCTAAGAATGAATGGAGCATACTGGGGCTTAACTGCTCTGGATCTTCTAGGAAAGCTTGACTCGATAGATGTGAATGAGGTTGTGTCATGGGTCATGAAGTGCCAACATGAATCTGGTTTGTATATATCCTTTTATTATCTTTTTTTTTTGATACAAAAAGGTGCCGAAATCCTTTCTTGCATCGGCCTAAGGAACTTTTACAAGACATATATATACAAGCTTGATCTTTTTATTATCTTTGTATTTTATTGTTCTGGTTTTTAATAAGATTTTGTTCTTCAATTTGATATTTTAAACAGTAATAAGAAATACTCCTATCGACAATTGGAACTATTTGAGTTCTGGGGTTTATTGAAAAGTTAAGAATGTGAAGACTGAAGATGTAAAGCAGTACGATGAATTTATTTATAGAGCACAAAGTGATATCCTTTATTTATGTAGGTGGCTTTGGCGGTAATGTCGGACATGATCCACATATTCTGTATACCCTCAGCGCAGTACAGATTTTGGCACTTTTTGACAAGCTAGATGTTCTTGATGTTGATAAGGTGACAAATTGTATCCTTCTGAAAATTGTGGGGCAATAGCATTAGCATATGCAAGTGTTGCAAGTCTGTTTTATTGTCAGATACCAAGCTAACTAGATGCCGATTAGTGATCGTGAGTTTCATTGATATGAACTTTTTATTGTGACATTTAGAACCTACGAACAGTAGAGATACAAATAGGTTCCTTGTGAATGATACGGAGAACTATATTAACTGTATAAATGGCACAAGTGTATCATTTATTTTTTCTTAATGGTAAGTTTAGACATTGTTGGGTTGCAAAATGAAGATGGATCCTTCTCAGGGGATA
This sequence comes from Pelargonium citronellum, assembly GCA_036897665.1. Classification (NCBI taxonomy): domain Eukaryota; kingdom Viridiplantae; phylum Streptophyta; class Magnoliopsida; order Geraniales; family Geraniaceae; genus Pelargonium; species Pelargonium citronellum. The sequence continues at coordinate 956 of JAYMSZ010001333.1, read as the reverse complement.
TGTGGGGTGAAACCGATACACGGTATTCTTTGCCTAGCTCCCTTTTTGTTATTTTGAGTTCTCATTTCCTCACTGGCAGATGCTGCAAATTTTTTAACGAAACTGAATCTGATTTCCTTCTTTAGGTTCTCTTATATCTCAGTTTGTTGTCTTTCAATCTTACATCGTTTGGATAAAATCAACGTGGGTAAGGCTGTGGAATACGTTGTAAGTTGCAAAAATATGGATGGCGGATTCGGATGCGTGCCTGGCGGGGAATCTCATGCTGGGCAAAGTATGTTGAAAACAATTTCTTAGGTTGCCTTTGGATTCTAGGATGCGTACACGGCTGATGTTTCATTCTTTGACCACCAAAACCTTTGTTGTGATGTGCAGTTTTCTGTTGTGTGGGTGCTCTTGCTATTATGGGATCTCTACATCATATTGATAAGGACCTTCTTGGATGGTGGTTATGTGAGCGGCAAGTCAAATCTGGAGGTCTCAATGGCCGCCCCGAGAAACTTCCCGATGTGTGTATTTCTATTGAAACTTAGCTTATTCCCTCGGAACATTCTTGTTGAATCTTCTCACAATGATCATGATTATCGGATTTCTTCAGGTCTGCTACTCGTGGTGGGTTCTTTCCAGCTTAATCATTATTGACAGAGTTCATTGGATCGACAAGGACAAGCTTACTAGGTTCATCTTAGACTGTCAGGTAAAGACGAAACGGATAAAGCTATCATTTAGTATCGGTATTTGTCTAAGAAACTCGTAGTTATGTAACTTCTGTTTTATAGTGTAAAAGAAAAAAGATTTTCTCGGAGATGTTAATATTAGTTTTCCGTGTTTTCAGGATATAGAAAACGGAGGAATATCAGATCGACCTGATGATGCTGTTGACGTATTCCACACATATTTTGGAGTGGCTGGGGGGGGGGATGGGGGGGGAAAGGGAAAGAAAGGGAGGGAGTGAG
>JAYMSZ010001332.1:0-14665 GCA_036897665.1 Pelargonium citronellum | reverse complement strand
TGAGGAAAAAACGCAAACAGGATACTGATAGCGGTGAACCTAATAGATTTGCTTTGTTAATTGTTACTCTCCCCCATCCCACAATGAGTGTTGTTTCACTTTTTGCAAAATTCAAAGATGATTTTATCGGTTTTTGATTTTCTTTCATGCCCCCTCCCCCCACCTCGTCTCTCTACAATTATTTCTGCTATCAAATTTTACGTCTCTCCCTTCTTTACAGACTGGAGTTATATGATCTGGTTGAACTTAAGGTGAAAGGTGATGGTAACTGTCAGGTTGGTTTTCTTTTCATGCTAATCGCTAAAGGCTTAGGTTCTTGAATAGTTGCTTTGCTACCTACACGTCTGACAGTACTAGTAGTTTTTTTAGTTTTTCACACTATGGACTTGATAGACTCATTAAATCCATGTATCATTTTCAGTTCCGTGCTTTATCTGATCAACTTTATGGTTCACCTGACCATCACAAGTTTGTCCGGGAACAGATTGTGAAGCAGGTTCGGGGTATTTTAATAGTGCTATGTAATTTTCCTTGTTTTGTATGTTACCTAAAGTCTAATGTTTCTCTTGTTTTGATTTGTTGATATCACAGCTTAAGTCTCACCAGGAGATGTACGACGGCTACGTTCCTATGGCATATAGTGAATATTTGAAGAAAATGAGCAAGTGAGTTGCTCGTTGTGATATTTCACCTTCTGAAGGTTTGATGAAAACGTTCTCATATCTGTTTTCTTCGTGTGTATGAAACAGGAATGGTGAGTGGGGAGATCATGTCACACTGCAGGCAGCTGCAGATTGGGTATAAATGACCTTTCTATCTCTTTTGTGACCAGTTTTGAGCGTATTATTGTTTATATTGTACAGTGATAAATAAAGATGTCTACCATGTAATTACAGTATGGCGTCAAGATATTTGTGATAACTTCATTTAAGGATACGTGCTATATTGAGATCCTTCCACACGTACAGAAGTCCGAGCGAAGTAAGATTCCTGTAACTTTTTATTGATGATGAATCTTGATAGGTAGACAGGTAGCAATTATCTAGATGAAGTTTCTATTTGTTGTGCTGAAATCCTTTGTTCTTGTAACTACATGAGCTCAACAGCAGGAACCAACACTGCCTTGTCATGTATGGCCGTGTGAAAACATGTTTAATCTTGTGTGAGCATTAGGAGATTGCGGGTCATGCTCCCATCCCATGTCCTAACATTGTGAAAATAGGTTTTAGAACCGTATTTGAAACTGTTTCGTGTCTTGATGTCTTTCTATGTATGAAGGTACACTGATTCGACATTGTGTTTTCTAAAATAACACTGTGTTATGCAGTTATTTTATTGAGCTTTTGGGCGGAGGTGCACTACAACTCAATCTATCATAAAGGAGGTAAATATACTTTTCCACAATGACTTGTATGACATGTGGACTTTCGCAACCTAATTATCAACTAACCACAAAAGGACTCGTGTTGCTATCTCGTCTCTGTTTCTGTATGCTATTATCTCTCAAAAAAAAACCAACAAAAACATAGGGGAGGCAATAAATACTATTCACTAGCCAAACTTTTAACCACTGGCACCGAATTTTGCAGAACCAGTTATAGATTTGTGTTTATCTCCACTAGTCTGAATTTGGTCACCTCTTTCACGAATTACATACAAATACCCACATGCTCATTGAGATGAGCTTCGCAGCTATTGCATATGTTGCTAACTTCTATGTTCACTTATTGTATGTTTTGTACTTAGATCAACCCATGGCAGAGTCCAAGAAAAAGAAGAAGTGGTGGATGTTTGGGAGTTAAAATGGTCTATTCCAAGCTCGCGTTGAAATTTCACATGTTTTTGCTGACTTCGGAAGATTTACCACAGTTTTGGAAAGAGTTTGACAGGAAAATGGTGCAGATATTTGGTTCACTCCTATGGCTGATGCAGTGTTGCTTTGACATCACATATTAGTATAAATATGTTATATGACCATTGGTTGTAATTTACTAATAATTCATTCCATTGTGTGTATATATAACCCATTATTACAAGCAAAACTGTTGATTCATAGATTTTTTTTTATTGTTTAGTCTTTCAGGATGGTTATTCTTATACAATATGACCCAATATGAATATAGTTTTTTTCCCGGTCTAAACCATGAGGTTTTGAGCGGGCCCGCAAACTCGCAGTTGGCAGTATGAATATAGTTGTGAATGTGCGCAAAATATATTCTCACAATTTACCATATATCTCAACATAACTTTGTTCAAAATATACTCTTCTATCTTCACTATACTCAAATGCAAATCATTGTTTACACTCAATTTTGCTTTACAAACTATGAGCCTTTACATATAATCTCAAAAAGGTGAGGCACTTGCAGTGCCTTCTCACAACTTAGATTTCTAACTTGAGCCTCTCAGCAAATAGACTTCTTGCTTTCAAATTTACAATTCGCAAATAAACATAGGTCATCTTATTCCGGGAGGATTGGAAAATTTTGTTCTTATTTACAACTACTATAATCTCTGTAATAGAGGGAGAATCGAGATGATAACTTGCCATATCACCATCCATGTTAGCTGTACAGAATGCCTGATTGTTATCCTTCTTTGCTCTTGATTCTTCCATTGGCAGTGAGAAGAAAGAGATACGACTTTGCCAAATCGGGATGCTCAGGATGAAAGCGACGATGATAACCCTATTCGCTTTTCTGAAAGTGAGTTTAAAGTTCGTTCGTGAGTTATCCAGAAGGCTTAGCAACAAAAATCTTTTAAGGGGGGGATTGTTCCTTACCTCCAGTTGTTATGAGCTTTTCGACACGAGAAACAATGTGTTTGCCATAAGTATATCTCTTGAGGGCATTCAGATGAACCTTGATGCGGGAGAGAATTAATTCAAGGTTATGATCATCACAAGTCTCGAGAATCTTCTGCACAACATAATTTCCATATGGATCTTTCATCATGGCCTGCAGTTTTGAATTTCATCAGTTTTGGTCGTTCAATAAGCACTATGAAGTACAGAAAGGTATTAGTCAATGTAAAATATAACCCACAATGAACAAGAGATATCCAACAAGAGACCATACCATTGGAAAGAGAAATAGTTGATTGTGTCTAATATGGCAGAAGATTAAGAACCAATTAACAATAATTTATTTGAACTGAAGCTGTGCTTAATATATGTTACAAGTTTACAATCACTCAGTTCATCTCCAAATAGAAGGATTTCAGGGTTTCACAAAGGCCCATTTCAATAAGCTACTAATTATGTGTTTAAGTCACACTTTCTGCACCATAAAGTTCAATACATTACTTCAATTGAGATAGCCCATGAGGGTTAAAAATCAGGAAAAAAGAAGAGAGGAAGTCTTGGCCTGATTAATGCACTGAAGTGAAAAGAAGAAAAAAAATCTGGTTTTCCGAAATGTTAGAAAAGTTGACTTGGCCAAGAAGTTACAGGCTAACAATTAAAGCCTTATAGATAAAATATTAACAATATGAAGAAAAAAAACATATATATATAACCAAAATTCTTAAATTTTACTACTATACCCTAAATGAAACTATCTCAAATTATTCTTTCAACAGAATTAATGCCCAAGTAAAAACCTAAATCATCATACTCTTATCATAAAGGTGAACCTTGGCGCAACAGTAAGGTTGTTGCCCTGTGACCTTCAAGTCTCAAATTCAAAGTCGGGGAAACAGTCTCTCTGCAAGGCTGTATACAAAAATGACCCCTCCCCAATTTTTGTTACCAAATTCCTACTGTAATTATCTTCAGTAATATTAGTCTCTGTACTTCAGTACAAAATGTAAGGTTACTCACTTCTTAATTGAAATATATATATATCTTGCAGAGATATGGTGTCTGTTAAGAGTTATTAATGATAACAGTAACATCCACATGAACTAAAATTGAACAAAAGACATTAAAGGGCAATGGTCGCACATCGAGTAATGGCAGAAAATATGTACCATCATCTCATCTCGACATATAAATTGGTCAGATAAGTACTACCAATATTTTCCCTTTTTGCAATATTAAGAAAGGTGAAGGGGTTCACAAACCTGCAAGGGCTCATTTTCATCTGTCGAACCAAGCATCTCATTCACTAAAAGTTGCCGCTCTTCAGGACTACCAAAAGTCAAGCATTTCTCCACAACATTAGACGCAAACTTCTGCTGACTCATCTCTACAATCTTTCCTGCAAGCTTGGTAATAATAGCCGACCTTTCGTGCGATTTACCATGTTCAAGAACATGCTACAAAATAGTAAACGAAAATCAAGGGATCATTAATTTGACTAGGAACAGTTAATTAGAATATCGTAGCTGAGCAGATTTTATAATTCAGAACCACTTAGATGTTATTGACCAAAACTGGAGCATCAAGAAGCTCATGCTCGTTCTTAAAACTTTGAGAAGAGCAGTGGCTATCTCTATGTTAGAAAAGATAGAGTGTTAATGGTGATTGGTGAGTACAAAAGTACCCCCATACTATAGCAAGATTAAAAGTAAAAAAACAAAAAGAATATTTCAGTTGACGTACTGAGCATCAAATGGTACCTGGATAACATAATTCCCATATTGGTCTTGTGCTAAAGAGCATACAGATTGCATGATTTCATTCATGATAGTTTGTTGTGTATTTGAATCATCACAATGCTCCAGCACCCTCTGTAAGCATTAAAATAAACATTCAATATATGACAAATATCATAAATTCCCAATGAAAAATTATAACAGAAATTACAAATCTCTAACCTGAATTACACGGCAACCATAAGGGTGGGTGGAAAGAGACACAACTTGCCCAAAGAAAGATGTAATGATGAATTGAATCCGGTCCTGAGGGACACACTCTATGCACTTCTGAATAACATGATTACCATTCTGATCACGGACACATTTCATGACTGAACCATCAAGCTCTGCCACCATTTGAGTCTGCTGATCCACATCTACCACCTCCAAGGCCTGTAATAACATAGCATTAAAACCTCTCAAGTCTCAACAACAAATTCCAAAACAAATTTCTGGTGCTGATAGTTGAAAACCCAATTTAATTTATATACGCTCAACACTTCTGGTGCTTCAACCTATTTATTTTCAGCAGAAAGCTTTCAGTGTTGCATGATATTAGCTTAGACACTTTCACCACACAAAAAATAAATCCATTAGCAGTTACAATTTACCCATGAGCGTAGTGTGGTACCTGATAAATTCATGATACCTTTCTCCACTACATTAGTGCACAAGCACACTGAACAAAAGCTGGACAAGCATCATATATAAAAGAGTATATACAAATATAACTCAGTTGATAAGATGATCAACGACCCATCGTCTTAATTAATTAACTTCAACAGCCAATGTGATTAAAAAAGAAGAAGAGAAAACACATGGAACACTATGGCAGTCTCGGCAGCGCAGACTTCTACACAAAAGAAGATCCCCTGTAGCAGAGGTATGCGAACTAACCATAAAAGGACTGAAGATTATAAATAAATAAAAACTCAGAACCAAAGGGCATAACAAAAAGATCTTAGAGAAGTACCTTCTGGATCACTCTGCAACCATACATTTGAAGACTAAGAGGCAAGACATGACCAGTGAGTTGATTAGCTAACTCCTTTCTTTGGCCCTCCAAACCATGTTCAAAAAACTACAAAGTCAAGCACAGCAATTTAATTAGTAACTACAGATTTTTAAAAACAAGACAGTTGAATGGTATGCACCAAGAGATAAATACTTTCTGTATGACATAATTCCCAAAAACATCGGTCATCAAGGTACGAGCATGAGGCATGATCTCAGGAAATATCTTGGTCTTTTCTTCAGCTGTGGCAGTTTCTAGTTTCTGCTGAATAAACCGACTGCCATACTGATCCGTACTGCATTACAAAGCAACATATTCTAATTCAATATTCTAGCTGCAGTTGGATGATGATTATTATTATTTTATTAAAACAGAGCATTACAGGCACACCTGAATTCAACTACATGATCTACAATATCTGATAGCTCAAAAGTCCTGGTCTTATTGTTCTTGAACTCATCTAACAAGGATGAAGATAATCTTCCCTCCATATTAGTGCCAATACCTGAGTGCCATGGCCCAGTAGGTCCTGGAATTGAATTTCTCATCATAGAGGTAAACCGAGCCATTCGGTCATTCTGAAACATTGGATTTCCAGACCCAACAGAAGGGTATACAGAACTTGAGACTGGGGCTCCTGGATATGGCATGCCAAGACCATATGATTGATTCCCATAGTATCCATGATTCATACCACCCGGTTTAGCTAAATTTGGCAATTCATACTGTTGTTTTTGTTGTGCAAGCAATGCCTCCAGGTATGCTCTTTGTAATCCTTCGAAATCTCCATGTGAAGCACCAAAGTAGTCCCTAACCTGAGAGGGATCACTTGCACCAGCAGCAGCATGTGCTGCAAAATCAGATCTCCTCAATAACTGCTGAACATATCGTGGGTCCATAATCGGAGAATGCAGGTTGTGCCCAACTTGATTTCCCATTCTATTTAAACTTTGTCGATCACTGCTACCTGTCAAACCTAAACCTAAGAAAAAAAACAAGATTAAGACCTGATCTAATCCACCAAATTCAGTGCTGCTGAAGGAAATAAAGGTTAAACAAAACAAAAGGCTTCAAACAGAACAGAACTTACCCCCAACAAGATGATTGTCAACCACTAAATTCAGCTTCGGATTCACAGGATAACTGCCACGAACTTGACCAGTAAAATCCATACTGGGAATATTTGCATCTTGATAATTAACATTAGATCCTTCCGAACTTCCGAACCCTGAAGAATTCCCTTTTGGGTAAAGACTAGCAGAAGAAGTTGTTCTTCTGGGGAAATTAACTTGACCATTTAAACTTATCTTAGAAACATCCACATCAGTTATAATCCCATTCTTCCTTGTCGGTTCCATGTAGTTGGTCGGAGCAGAAAGCTTTTCAGCATTGGCCTTGTCAATGAGTTGCTGCTGCAAATTCTGGTTATGACCATTGGGCATATTAAATAGAAAATCAGCCTGATGATCAAAATCCAGTTGAAGCTGTGACTGTACATGGCTATGTCCATCCACATGTCTAACATTCGACAGTCTTAAGCCTGATAAAGAAGCTGCAATATCAAGCTCAGACATTCCAGAAGAGTGACCATTTTGGATATTTGGTACAACAGTGCTCTTCTTCTCAACTGGGCTAACCCTGCTACCCACAGGCGGAAGACCATAACCAGCAGATCTCCCAACTAGCTGTGCTTCAGGGGTTGTACTCCTGGAAAGGGACGAACCTATACCAGATGAGAAAGAATTAGAAACTGATGTACCATGGCTCTGAACTCTAACCATGCGAGGTGGGATTGCTCCAGAATTTAAGGCCTCTATTGATTCTGCACCATTACATAATCCTGCTGGATGGGTATCAGATATGCCTGTTTTACCCATAGTATCGCCAAAAGCATTACGGCTTGCTGGGCGTGACAGAGAACCTGATAAGGAGGAAGCAGGTCGCTCAAGTCCTTCCTGCAACACAAATAATTTCATTGACCAGCGAAAATGATATAAGAGAAGAAACTACAGTAAGCAATACAGAAACTGAAGGTTCACAACAAAGTACTAAGAAAGCACAGAATACACGACACTTCTGAGCTACATCAATTACCTGAAGAATGTCGGCAAAACTCTTCCTCCTTGTGCCAAGCCCAGCACCTGAATATCCCATCAAACCTGAGCTTTTATCGGGCCATTCCGCTGAAGTTTGTCGTGAGATATTCCTTCCACTTGCTTTCCTCAGTTCCATCAACTCGTCCTCCGCCTTTTGAACAGAAAGTCCAGGCTGCATTGAGAATAATGACGAACTGTCTCCATTATCTACCACTGCCTTCTTCTTCTTCCAGTCCCCAATACCCCCATATGACCCACCAGCCTGAAACCTCTGTGCTACCCGCCAGTCCTCCTTTGACAATAAGGGTGGAGGTAGTCTTGGATTGATATTCTCGTGCGAATAATAATACGTCAAGTATGCAGGGTGAGACCGTATCTCTTCTTCGGACAAAACCCCATTGGGAACCGTACCACCTGAATTGTTAACCTCTCTAAAACCAGAGTTCCTGAAAAGACTGTCTACAGCACTCAATGATCCTTCAACAGTGGGTGGAGCACTGCCACTCCTATATATATTCAGATCCCTCTCCCTCTCCCTTTCACGATCAATAATTTGCTGATTCCCCTGCTGCTGCAGCATCAATTCAAGCTCACTTTGCAAACTATCCTCTAAATTCCCATTTGATCCTCTCAGACCATTCCTTAGGGTCGGAAGCATGTCTTTGTTACTCCCAGTGACCATCTTTCAAAACCCTAACAAGATTTGTTTTTTAAAAGGATAATCAACTAAACTGCATAAATCAAACCACAAATTTCGAAGGGATAAAAAGAAAAAACCCAAACCCTCTGCCTGAATGCAGATACAAATCACAATAAGGAAATAATTTCCAATCATGGATTAGTTTTAAATGTTTATATCAAACCAAACTGTTATGGAGTTAAGTGTATACAACATGTCTCCATGTTCACTAATCTTAAACACATTATTACATAGAGCCCTCTTCTCAGCACAGAAACAGAACTCAACAAAATTCAATCTCAAAACCCAAAGTTCACCAAAAACAAAAAATCACACACCTTCACGCAAATCTCAGCATCAGTTAGGCCCAAATTACACTATCCTATCCTGCAAAACCTGCAATCCAATGAAGCAAACAAAAATCACACACCTCACATAAAAATCAACTCGAAAAAAAAATCCGAAGCCATACCTATAAACTTTCATAAATATACAAAATTAAACGTTCGTATGGAAAAATTGCGCGAAGATAATACAGAGATAGACGAAGAGCGAAACGACGTCGTTACGAATCAAGGTGAGACAAAATATATACAGAAAATTAAAAAAAAATTAAAAAAAAGCAATGAGAAGAGGAAGAAGAAGGAGTTGTGATGAGAAAGAGAATTACAATTTACAGAGAGATCGCGTGAGCCTGAGATTGTTGTCAACAAGAAACGGTCGCTTTCGTTGGAGAAAGAATTGAGAATAATAAAAAATAAAATAAAATAAAATTCAGAGAAAGAGGAAGGGATGTGTTTTGGTTTGGTGGGGACAGAAGGAGGAGATGGCTGTGAGCCGTTGGATGGAGGATGGACGGTGGTGATGGGTAGTTAGTGGGTTACGTGCATGGGTGTGTGTTTCTATGTCACATGGATTTGGGTAATTGGGAAAGGAAACAAAAGCAAATTTATGAAAAACTAAAAACCTATCATCATCATACGTAGTACTATCCAACAAGTTGAATAAATAAATAAATGACTTATAATATGTTTATAAAAAACAAAATTTATTTTTAATAAGTTTTGAGTTTCGACATCATATTTTTAGTTAACTGTAAATTTATTCCAATTTATATAAGAAATATGAAAAATTAAAACATAGATTTAGTTTGATCTTATTGTGGTTGATGCTTCTTAATTACCTGGTCTAAAAAAAAATACTTGAACACACGTTTAAATACACATCGTAGAACTTTTGTTTCTGTTAGTGTAGTCTTGTATTCAGATTTTCACACTTAGAATATGTAGTGTTAGATTGAGCTTTTATTTGAACACTTGAACTTAATTGCTAATGATAGGCACACCATAAGATAACACACCGTTAAGCAAAATTTGAAAAAACTGGATTTCACGTCAAACGTGAGAATTTTTGCCAATAAGATGTTTTTTTTGGTACATTTAACAATAGGAAGAACCCTATGGGCTTGTTTGCGAAGTCTACTTGAAATGTCTATAGGAGGAGAGAGAGTCTATAGGAGGGAAAAAGGAAGAGAGAGAGTCTATAGGAAATTTGGGTTGTGTTTGTTAAATTGCAGTGCATGTCCCTGTCAAGTGTCAAGTATAGGTGGCAATTTCGGGTTCGGAGACCCAATTCTTTGCTTTTCGGGCCACATGTCAGATCAAGTTTCACCGTTTCGACATAAAATGTGTTAAATTTATGTAGGCTCGCCCTATCCGATCCCACCAGAACTTTTATTAGATACATTTCATCAAAAGTTGGTCGGATCAAATTTCAGGCGTCCGCGAGTTTGGGTCCAACATAGGGTAGTACTTGTATATTTCCTACTAACTTTGCAAAATAAGTTTCTCAGACATCAAGTTGTCTGTAACTGTACTATTGCTCATACATTAAGAAAAATGGCAACAATTTTGCTGTGAAAGAACACATTAATAACCCCCCAAAATCTTTCTTCAATACACTTTTCTCCCAGATATTACAAATTGCCAATTTTCTTTCTTTTTTTGGCTACATTTAGCATTTCGAATTCTATGACAATAATTACAGATGTGTTTCTCATGTAAACGAAACTGTTGAATGGTATTTCAAAAAAATGATAAAAAGAATTCATGTTATACTATGAATCAATTTGTATTCTCATTTTCAATCATTTGCCAAACTTCATTGACAACCAGATATGCTTTGTGGCCACCAATAACCTCAGCTTGCTTGTTGCAATCTCTCCACAGCTGTAACATGATAATCTTCATTTCATTAGCAGGAAGAAGGGATAGTTGCCAAACTATTTTCAGAATATCAAAACGAAAACGTATTCACCTGTATAGTCGGCATCTTCTGCATAATAGATTTGAAGCCCACCGGAGTTGGATACATGCATGAAAAGGTACAATTAAGCCTCAATCAACACTATGAAAATCATATTTTCTCTTTTATATACACCGCACAATTTCAAACTTATGGATTACCTCTCTTCCTCAGATAGACCTATTACTATTGTTTCAACTTCAATTTATCATACAAAAGAATCACTGCTTCACCACCAAGGTACAATGAAAATTCAATCTACAAGTTTTACAGTGACATAGAATATAGAACAAGGGAAATAAAAGTAAAATACAATATTGTGAGGCAGCAAGAGAGAGACTTACGGTGACTCCTGCACGGGTAACAAGCTTGTGAGGAACCTTGTTGACATCAACACAATAAAACCGCAATCTACATCAATTTATAACACAATGATACTCTTAGCAACTTATCATGCCGGTTTTCTTATGATACAAAATGCACAATATCCGACAGCTTGCTCTTTTTTACTACACGCAGACAGACGCATAATCCTATATGAGAAGACTTGAACCTAGGGAAAAAACAAACTTGCTTTACACTTTTAAGTAACTCATTATGATTTTTTTATTTAAAAATGGAATATAATATGAATATATTGAATATTAGTTCAATTCTAATAATATATGTTAGATTGTAGAATACTTTCATCTAAAAAACAAACAATTGAAATAAGTAGTCTATCCGAATATTTTCTATAAAATAGAAAAATAGCTATCTATCTCAATTTAGATCTATTCATAGAATCTATATGGGTATGCTCTAGGACGAAAGGATTCAAGCCTTCACGTATCGGGACCAAAACCAGTTGCCTAACCACTTGGCCATGCCCCAGTGGCGTAAATTTTTTATTTTTTTATAATTTTAAATCAACCACCTTCATAGAGGATGGATTCAAGGATTTTAAATGTTCTAGATTGACATGTTGCTCAACAACATTTTTAGGAAAAATCAATCTAACCTCGGATAGTATTCAGCCGCCAACTTTTCCAATTTGGGTTTCAAGTATATACACTTTCTGCACCAGCCTGCCATCCTACAAGTCCAGACAATCTCACTTCAAAAACCCAATTTGATAAGATTATAATAATACATTCTCTCTATATTGTCATATGCCCCCCACCAACCCATCAAACATACTCTATAACACAACACCAACCAACTATAAGTGTCACTGAGCTTGTGATCACTCCACTAAAATCAACATTCAACAGTCGACCGTTATAAACTATAAAAGTTTGAATATTAATATTTTGAAATCATTCCTCCTCCTCTGACTGCCTCACCTCTCTTTCTCTTTGCAACCCAGCATTCCTCTCCCTAAAATTACATCTATTATCAATTTCAACCATTCTTCTAGAAATTTGTCCGATTAAATACATTTTTTTCTCAAAATCATGTCTCCACTAAGAATTTCCTGAAATTCTCAAGTCGGGGAAGGGGCTTCACAAAAATGAGCAAGCCAATAATGTCTTCTTCAAGTGATCGGTGCATATGCCAAAGCCCAAGAGACCAAATTCTTTAGTGATACCATGAAAAAAAATTGTTCATGAAGGAACTTATGTTGGATTAACTTCTTTTGTATCTAAATGGTTGCATAAAAGTACCATCGAACTAAAAAAACTATATATGAAGATCTTGTAACATATTTTTATAATAACTTAGTAAAGAAAGACCATACTGTGGGTTTTGACATATTTACTCATTCCAATGACACTAGAATAGATTTAGACGAAAATCACGTTAAAAAATGATAAACTTTAATGAACCAATCGTAAATGAAGAAGAAAAATTAGCTACTTTTTGCAATAGCGATGATAATAAGATCAATCATTGGGAAATGGGAATATGATCCTGGCATCATAATATTCGCCACATATAAGAAATTTAGTTGTTTAAACCCATACATTAGAATTGTACACAAAATAAAACTTCCTTTGATCCAAAATGAGGGCCCTTTGTTAGTTGTGCAAGAATAATATAAGTTAGATAGAACTCATTGAGTTTGTTACAACAAGAACATGGTATAAGAGGTAAACCCTACCTGTATCTAACACATTCTTAATCCTTACAAAAATAAGAAAGTGGACTTTCATTTTATAACAGACAGAATAGTACCTTGCATAATGCCTGGGATAGCGAATCAGTATGTCATTACTAACAATAATGAATGGATCTTACGACATATTATGAGTACGAAAAACTAATGTGTTGTAACTCATTCAACCCTATTAGGCACGCATAGATTTTTGGAATGACAATTATGAGGAGTATTATGGTTTATAAAGGTACCATTTGAGTTGAATCGTAATCAATGGGTTTTGAGGATTAAATAGACAATTAACTTATAAAGATTTGTTATTGAAGGGTAGAAAAATCAGTATGTCACAAAAGAAACCTGAAAAATCCTAAGAATTACCATTTTAAAAGCCAATGTCGTATTCTCATCTTTACTACTACCTGTCTCATTGAGTTGAACGTAAAACATGACATTTTCTTTTTCTTACTCACAGTATGCCAAATCTACCATAGTTTTGCTTCTGACAGAAACATCTTTATGTGCTATCTTTAGTTGCTTATAATGAAAATGCATTTTTGCTATAATATGTTGCCAAACAACCTCTAAGCCCTGCCTCCCTAGTCCCTTTCACTGAAGTTGCCTCTTCCAATCCTACTCCCCAAGAAAACCCCAACACAACAAAACCCTAAAATTCAGATTAATTTTCTCAGCAGCCAAACATCATAAACCGAAAAAAGAAGAAAAAAAAAACTGCCAAAATTGATCAAATAATCAAAATCTGACTAATTTCAACGAAGAACAACAGAAACCCAATAATGCACAGAAACGTACCAAACAAAGATCACCGGTTCCTCGAGCTGTTTTGCATCGGCGATGACCCTATCGAACTGAGTCTCGCTGCAAATGGGCTGGAGCTCGATCGATATCGGAGACCCATCAAGCTCCTGCAAAGATCCTTCTCCGCTCAAAGCGTTCGGTGCCCTAAATTGGCCCCCAATCGCACGTAACCTACTGGAACATACGAGAGAAGTTGGAAATGAAGAGAGTAAATTGAGGCCTGAACCTGACAGATTCTGCGGAAATGCGAGAAGCTCACGCTGGGCGATTCTGGGATTCTGGAGATGTCTGATTGATGGAGAGAACCGAATAGCGCTTGACATGTCCAAAGCGAAATAAGAAAAATAAGCAATTTTAGATTCGAGTTGCGTCTCCGTGAAGAAAAGCTTGCTATGAACCCTGTGGAGTTTTTGAGGACTGTAGTGTACAGAAGAGAACGTTGACTTCTTGACGGGGGTCTAGGAAGGAGAGAGGTAGGTGAGTGCACTCACGGCGCATTTTAGCCGTTTGGTCCCTTTGATATAAATCTAGGTTCACCGTATGTCCACCACTTACCAGGCCGTTTCATATTAATTTAAATTCTCGAGTTTGAGTTTTAGAGAATGCAGTTGTGGTAGTGAGGATGTCTAGATTGTTCTGGATGTGCATCATTATAGTGATGGAAGTGATTAGTAAATTTTTATCTTTTTGATGGCATTCCAATCATTGCGTTGAGGGTAATTTAGGCATTTACAAAACATAGGTCTTGTGCACTTTGTGACGAGAGACTAAAATCTTTTTCTAGGCTCTAAGCAGGTTGGGGACAAAAAACTTCCTCATGGCTTTGAGAACGAATGTAGAGTCGAGTTGTTGTTGTTTTTCTCTCATGTAGAAAACACGAAACCACTAAGAGTGGCGCAGTTGGCTAATCCAACTGTGTGAGTGAGATGAGGTCTCAGGATCGATTTCCACTCAACACATTCTTAGTGGTGGTGGTGTTAAAGACCACTTTGGGGTGTGATTTATGGGTTTATGGGGCTAACTTACTAACAACTAACTTTCCTCAAAAAAAAAAAAAATGAAAACAACGGACAATTCATTTCATTGTCGCACCTTTG